>CM059186.1:40559544-40596862 GCA_030323885.1 Branchipolynoe longqiensis
AGGGGAGAAGAGAGGATAGAAGCTAAGAGGAGAGGAGATGAGAGGAGAGGAGAGGAGAGGGAGGAGAGGAGAGGAGAGGAGAGGAGAGGAGGGGAGGGGAGGGGAGAGGAAGGGAGGAGAGGAGATGAGAGCAGAGCAGAGCAGAGCAGAGCAGAGCAGAGCAGAGCAGAGCAGAGCAGAGCAGAGCAGAGCAGAGCAGCGCAGAGGAGAGGAGAGGAGAGGAGAGGAGAGGAGAGGAGAGGAGAGGTGAGGAGAGCAGAGCAGAGCAGAGCAGAGCAGAGCAGAGCAGAGCAGAGCAGAGCAGAGCAGAGCAGAGCAGAGCAGAGCAGAGCAGAGCAGAGCAGAGCAGAGCAGGCAGAGCAGAGCAGGGCAGAGCAGAGGAGAGGAGAGGAGAGGAGAGGAGAGGAGAGGAGAGGAGGGGAGAGGAGGGGAGGGGAGGGGAGAGGAGAGGAGAGGAGAGGAGAGGAGAGGAGAGGAGAGGTGGGGAGAGCAGAGCAGAGCAGAGCAGAGCAGAGAAGAGGAGAGCAGACGAGAGCAGAGGAGAGGAGAGGAGGGGAGATGAGGGGAGGGGAGGGGAGGGGAGGGGAGGGGAGAGGAGAACAGAGCAGAGCAGAGCAGAGCAGAGCAGAGCAGGGCAGTGCAGAGGACAGGGCAGGAGAGCAGAGGACAGGGCAGGAGAGCAGAGGAGAGCAGAGGAGAGCAGAGGAGAGCAGAGGAGAGCAGAGGAGAGCAGGGTACAGCAGCGGAGAGAAGACATGAGAGTACATGAGAGCATATAATATTAATAGGGAAGGGGACGCAAAACAGGGCGGGGGGAAACAGGGGAAAGGGACAGTGGACAATATAGGGGACAGGGGAGAGGCTGGCCATTTAGTGGAAGCATCTAGATAATCGCGTCTGAATCCAATTAATGCGGTCGTTAATTAGTCCATCAGATAAATGACGGTTTTACTCTCGGCGCGTCCGTGTTTTGCGACGCGCTCGCAAAGTGGTACCTGTTAATTAAGTGGACTTACCTGGTTGGTGCTGGCTGACGGTGGCGGACAGTGGTCGAGGACTGCCAGTGTCCTGTCTCCTGATTGGTTGAAATTCTACTCAGTCCTCCCTCCTCCCTCCTCCCACCACCCTCCACCCTCCTCCCTCCTCCCTCCACCCTCCCCCTTCCCCCTCCTCCCTTCCTCTTCCTCCCTCCTCCCTCCACCCTCCTCCCTTCCCCCTCCTCCATCCTCCCTCCACCCTCCTCTCTTCTCCCTCCTCCATCCTCCCTCCTCACCCCTCCATCCCCCCTCTCCCTTCCCCTACCCCAACCCACACACGCTCTCCTTACACATACACGAACTCCGAGGTGTACATCCAACCAGATCCGCCGCCGCCCCCCCCCCCCCCCCGCCCGCCAGGCCACGTATCAGCCTGCTGCGCTTGATGTTGCAAGTAATCATTTTACATTTTACCAGCGTTAATGTTGATTTGCCGACAAGTCACACCAGTAACAATTCCATATTAATGCTGCTGATATAGGCCAGGTACATTTTTCTCCACCAGGTGGCGGCTTGTACCGGCGGGACCGACCGGCAGACCGACCGGCCGGCAGGGATTTCACTCGGCGGCCGGGCGGGTTGGCCGGGGTGACTACGCCGTCACTCACCCTCCGATGCCCCGCCCACTGGGAGGTTCCGGCGCGCGCTGATTGGTCAGCGGGGAACAACACGGTGCCGCCCGCATAGACAGCTGTTGGTACAACTTAGACACGGTAGCAGCAAGGCGGGGGGAGTCGCGCTCGTCGGTTCCTGTTGTCAGACAACAACCCTGGCCAACGTTTGCCAACCGTGCTGTACAATAAGCAGCTGATCTACACTTCCACCCCTGTCGTGTCGCAGCCACGACTACAGGCAGACGTCAGCGACCACAGCACGGGCTGACTGTTGGGTCGTACACACAGCAAACATCTCACATATATACCACACTCTACTTGCACCCAACCGCCCTGTATATGGGCGTGTGCGTGCGTGTATATACATATATATTATATATATATGTGTGGGAGACTCCAAGACTGTGGGATTCACGCTTATAAATAAGCACAGTACTTCCCGGACCAGGCGCTCAACCCCACAGACTGTAATAGTATTAGTAGTCGCAGTCGTAGTAATAATGCCACACTTTTGAGGAACCGGTGGCGTTTGCAGCGGCGAAAGGAGGAACTAAAAGCGTGGCCCTGGGCCCAGTCTGACCCCCCTTCCCCCTCCCCCCTCTACCCGCTCCTGGCGTCGTCCTCCTGGTACCCCCGTCTGCCATAACTACCCGCGTCGCCAACACTGCCAGTTGTGTCACCAGCACCATCAGCACCATCAACACCATCATCACTACTGGCATCGCCATCATTCTACATGTAAGAGTGGGTGTGCACCACACACACACACACACACACACACCACACCCACGTGTGTGTTGAGTTGAGTTGTGGACTCTCCAGTTCAACATAAACTTTCTTCTAAAAAGGACTTGATTCCGTAGGACGATGGTCAAATCCGACGCCATGATGGGGAAGACAACTGCACACAAACCGCACCCATTCAGCATCAGTTTCATGCTCGGTGAGCGGATTAAGGATGACAGCGACGAACAGGCGGAGGAACTGGAGGAGACTCGAACCGACATGCACATCAACATCACTCCTGTGCACCACCGGGAACACCGCCAACATCAACACCAGCACCAACACCAACATCAACACAAACACCACAGCCAGCATCATCAGCACAATAGGATGAACCACCCACAACAACAGATGCAACAACAGCATGTTATGAGGCCTGTCTCCATTCGGGGTGATGTACTGGTTGATGATGTTGACCGCCACCATCACCATCATCACCATTATCATCATCACCAGCAACAACAGCAACAACAGCAGCATCCGTCGGGGACAGTCCGGGGGCACCACCTGCACGCACATGGACACCGGCTCCAGCTAGGGGCCTCGCCGTCTCCGCCCTACCTGAGCCGGGAGGCGGAGGGCGGCGACACCGGGGACGGGGACGGGGACGGGGACGTGGTCGACGTAGAGACGGTGGAGCCGGAGGAAGAGGAAGAAATAGAGGAGGAGGAGGAAGATGATAGCAGGATGGACTGCAGCAGTCAAAGCGGTCATGGTGTCTCTCCTCCTCCGGTTTACCAGCGAAATAAGGATAATACCAGAGGAGAAGAAGAGGAGGAGGGGGAGGGGGGAGAGGAAGAGGGGAATGGAGTGTCTATGAGTATGACTAGGACAGAGCATGTGGGAGATAGTAAGGTAGACGAGAACAGTAACAGGGCATTGACGCCTGATGGAGATAAGGACGGGAAGGGAAAGGAAGGCGAGGATAAGGAGAACAGTAGTAGTAAGTCTTCGGAGGGCGATAATAAGGAAGGGAAGGAGAAGAAGGCGGATAAACCACCGTTCAGCTACAACGCCCTCATCATGATGGCGATACGCAGCAGCCCCGAGAAGAGACTGACGCTGAATGGCATTTACGAGTTCATCATCAAGAACTTCCCTTATTACAGAGAGAACAAGCAGGGCTGGCAGAACTCGATCCGCCACAATCTCAGCCTGAACAAGTGTTTTGTGAAGGTGCCGCGGCACTACGACGACCCGGGTAAGGGCAACTACTGGATGCTCGACCCATCGTCGGATGATGTATTTATCGGAGGCACGACGGGCAAACTCCGCCGCCGTTCCACCACGGCGTCCCGGAGCCGGCTCGCCGCCTTCAAGCGCACGGGGCTGCCGGCCCGGCTCGGCCCGGGCGGGTACCCGTACGGCATGGACAAGCTACACCCGTTCTACTGGCACATGTCGCCCATGCTGTCGGCGCTCGGACCCGGTCACGCCGCCGCCGCCGCTGCTGCAGCGGCCGCCGCCGCAGCGTCGTCGGCCGCTGCCCTGCGCTACTGCACCTCGGCGTACCCTTACTCCAGCATGCTGGCTGCAGGGGGGAGCGGCTCCCCGACCGGGGCGCCACAGCCGCAGCAACCGCAGTCGCAGCCGCAACCGCCGCCCAATGGAGTCGCCCGGCCCGTGCCCACCAGCTCGGCCAGCTTCACGGTAGACCGCATCCTGGGCACGGCGGAGACGTCGCCGGGCCGGGTGGGCGGTGGTGGGGGCAGCCCGCCGGCGGGTGCTCCACCGCCGGGGCCGCACCCCGGGCACCAACACCACCAGCACCAGCCGCCGCCGCACCCGGGCGCGGTCGTCCGCGGCCCTGGTCCCAGTCCCGGTCCCGGTCCGGCGGGCGTTGTCGGCGGGTCGTCCCTAGCGGCACTCTCCGCCGTCGCCTCCCCGTACATCAACTCAGTCGCTCATATGAGCGCCGCAGCAGCGTCACAAGGCGCCTATTTCTTCCAGCATATGGCGGCCGGCCATCACCCGACGGCCGGCTACGACGTATACGCGTCGTTGCGGGGCGTGCCCCTATCGCCCGCCGGCTTCGGTGCCGGCGGCCTCGGCCCCGGCCACGGCCACCACCACCCGGCCTCGCAGCTTCACCACGCCAACGCCCTCCTCACCGCCGCCGCCGCCGCCGACTCGCCCTTCACGGCAGTGCCCATCGCCGCCCGGCCCAGCTAGGGGCCAGGGGCCAGGGGCCAGGGGCGAGCACAGAGACCTTCACCTCAGTAACTTAACTAACTTAACTAGTCCCTCCTCCCTCTCCTCCTCTTCATCTCCTCTGCCCACAGCATCCACCTCATTTTTTTCTCTGCTCACCAAGTCCACGGACAAAGCACTCTCACTTTATATATATAATATATATATATATATATATATATATATATATATAAACCAAACTATATAGACTATGTTCGCGGCATGTATCATGCAAGACTGAAAGTATGATGGACTCATAACTGAGAATGTCGGACGAGTGGTAACACCAACAGTGAGAACAACAAGACTGGCCCGTGGATTTGGCGGCCTGCTGGTGAGAAGCTAATTGAACTGGACGGCCCCCCCCCCCTCCTCCTATATCCACCATCATCCCCAGACGCCGTGGAACACTTCACATGGTTGGATGTTAATAATGACAAGGAGCGACGCCCCGTCTACCTTCTCCATATTTGTGTAAATAGGGCTAAACACCTGCAGGGTTTCAGGTGGGTTACCAAAGCGTACTATATTGCCAACCAAAAAAATCGTACTATATTGTCGGCCAAACTGTGCTCTATTATATTATATAGATAATCGCGGGATCTCTTCTTCCACCTTGTGAGCACCTCACCTCTGCCTTGTGGTGGCCAGGGGATCAGCACAGGCAAGTGAGTAAAAAAGAACACTTTTATTTCAAGCCCATTTTAAACAACCTGCTAGATGAGTGACAGGGAAAAATGCCATGACAATCAATCAATTATTCAATCACTTGTGTGTACAATTGCTATCACAGATGCTAACCTTATTGCCAACAACAAACAAATCCTCTGGTGGTTTAAGGTGGCATAGCCCGATGAAAACATCAGATTGTCGAAACCAAAATATTCACCTAGATTTGATTGTGTGTGTGTATGTATGTATGTATGTATGAATATATATATATATATATATATATATATATATACATATATATATATATATTTATATATATATCCAACTTAGATAATCATATTTGTACACTCATTAAGCATGTATTGCAACATAATATTCGGTTAATTTACCATAACTTGTTATTGCCGAAGTCTATGTTCAGCATCTTGACATCCATGACAACATTTCTTTGCCAGGTTTTAATTTATATTATCTCCAGAGTTTGCCTCTTATAAAATATAGGTACTTTAAACTAAAGTAACATACATCATACGGATCAAGCTAATATCTTTATTGTAAATAAACTGCCAGAACGTCAAAACCATCGGATTTCTTTTTCTGATCGGTTTCAGTTCCTGACATTTTTTTTTAGATAAAATGAAGACATCAGATTGATCATTAATAATATATTTTACCTTAGTTTGAAGTAATTATATATTTTTTCAAATGGCTAACATTGGCCAGATATTTGAAGTGAACACATGCCAAATTAATTTCGAAAATGCAAATTCTGACAGCACAGATTTCAGCAGTAATAATTTATTAGTAAATAAATTCTATTAAATTGATTCGGCTACAAGCAACACCTGCTTAAGGAGTGCCCCAATATCTAAGTTGGATATGTAGATTCAAATCTAGGTGAACTATTTCGGTTTTGAAAATTTAATGGCTTTCATCGGACTATGCAGCTTTAATCCCAGAAACTATTTGGGGCAAACCGTGTCATTTATGCGCCTTTAAGGCAACTTGTAAATAATACAAATGTGGTTTATCTCTCTCTGTCTCTGTCTCTGTCTCTCTCCTTAGCTCAAGCGTCAATGAGTTGAATGTGTGTGTTAACTTAATTTCTGAGAATGTGTGATAGATTTATTTCCTGAGAGAGTATACATGTGTATATACAGACGTTGACCTCCGAGTAAAACTCTGCAGGCATAGACTTATACAAAAGAAAAGAATTTTTTTTTTAAAAGACATTTAATTGACGCAATCATTTCAACGAGACACAGAGAGAATATATTTCTTCTCACACGTGTCAGATGTACAACATAACTGATCATTGTATACATTGATATATAAATTAAAAACCTGTTATCTAAGATTATATACATCGACTTTGTCATACATTATTCACCGAGTATATATTATTATTGAAAATGAACAGTTCAGGCGCAAAACCATGTAAAAACTAAAAGCCAATCCAAAAGATTAATTAAAGTAAAAGATATTTACCTGAAAATAATTTTAATTCTCACTAATTCCACTTTTCTTCTGATGACATGATTATGGAGCAGTGAAATAAAAATTAGGAATGTGAAAGAATATTTTTGTTTGAAAGTTTGATTTCAATGTTCATCCTAATTTTTGGATTGGCATTTACGTGGTTTTGCGCCCGAACTCTTCAAATTAACTCAACAACGCATGCGTTTTATTCACGCAGCAAAACACCAGTTTGTGTGCGTGTTTGATATAAATTATAAAAGTAGCTAAGACATAAACATTCTAAGGTACAGTATATACTTAATAAAATTGCTGGCCGGAAATTCCCAGTTAATATGATATTTTCTTGTATATTAGTTTTATTACATTCGTTAGTTGCATTCAGGTAAAATTTCAACTGGACAAATAGGATTTTCTATTCTACTGCTCCCTGCCCAATCATGTTAATGCTGAACACTGGGTAATGTAGCGAAAAACATTCTTTTATTTAAAAGTCATTGATTTGACTCAGCCAGGTTTCGAACTCACTAACCTTCCACATGGGAAGCGGACGCTCAACTAAATTGACCATCCGATCCATTGTGTGAAGCAGGACCTGCAAACACACATTCTGATACATACAGTACAACCTTTCTAAATCGACCGACCTTGGTACAGACTTTAAGTGGTCCATTTAGGGAGGTTGTCGATGTAGGGAGTTAGAATATGGTTACAATAGTATTGTTGGGACCCAAATAAAGCGATCGATATAGGGGAGTGGTCGATCTGTGGAGGTGGTCGGTTATGGAGGATTTACTGTATTTAGAAGTGGATAAGCACATTTTTTATTATGTATTTAAATTGACATATTCCGACGAATCATCAAATTTTCGAAACCTAAAAACAGTTAGATTTGATTCTACATATCTATATCTAATTTAGATACTGTTACACTTAATGACTTATTAAGCACTTGTTGCAACATATAAGGGAATACTGAGTCAATTTAATAGAACCGGTTGCTGCATAAGCCTATGGTGTCAGAGTTTTGGTGTGCTTGCCAAAATTGATTAGTGCATGTTTGTGCTTCAAATATCTATCTCCACAGTTAGCAATTAAAAATAAAAGTTACCCCAAACCAAAGTAAGGTAGATTATAATAATGTTGTTGTTTTTGGGGAGTTTTCAGTCGCATTGGTGCGTGGAAAGCTGCAAATCTGATAATCATCTTTCAAAACCCTCAAAAACCATCGGACAATGCAACTTTAATGATAATGCTTTTTAAAAGCCATTCAAGTACAATTCGCGACACTCGGCAACAGACAACAGGAAGAAAGACATAGAGGCAGACGTAGGTTACAAAATTTAATAAACAAGTCAGGGACCAATGTGGTCTATCAATAGTAAGTAGGCGACTGGGGCCAGATTCAGGCACTGACTGGAGTGCGCAACCAGGAACAGTTCATGATTCAGGGCAATGTGCAGATGCGAGATGAACAGCGCTCACCCCCCCTAGAAAGTGGGAGGGTGGATGGGGAAAGCAAAGTGCTCAGTAGGCGTGTCGAGAGGAAAGTGAGTAGAGTAGGAATGTAGGCAACGGGGAAAACTAAGAATAGACTTGCCTCATGCACAAATTACCCATGTTAGCCTCGGGCCAACATGCATAATGCACTCATCGCGTGGCATGTTTTAATATACAATATTGTTTAAAAGATGCAGTTTGACCTATATATATATATACTATATAATTCATTATGCGGATATAAATAACGGCAGCCCTTAAATGTTTCCCCCCATCACCATCTTCTTCCATGTTATTTGCTGCGGAGCTTCAATTCTCTACTCCCCCTGCCTCCTATACCATGAGCCAACTGTCACTCTGCTCACTTTAAAATATATATATGTATATATATATATATATATATATATAGGGGAATATAAACAAGGACACTACCACTTATCAGTTCTCTTCTATATATTAGTTATTACCTACTATTCTCCTATCATAGAAGTTAGTTGGTAATGGAATAATACTACAGGTATGAGCAGTGACAATAACATGTTCTATTAAATTGACGTAGTATCCCCAGCTGTGCAGCAACACATGCTTAATAACTGCTCCACTAGTTTCAAACTTGGATATATAGAATCAAATCTAGCAAGAGTCTTGGTTTTGGAAATTTAAATCTGCATAGTCCAATGAACCATCAAATTTTTAAAATCAAAATAATTATATAGATTTGACTCTACATATCTAACTTAGATATTGATGCACATATTAAGCATTTATTGCCACATAGAAGGGAACACTGAGACAATTTGATAGAACCTTTTATTGTTGAAGCCTATGGGGTCAGAGTTTTGGCATGCTTGCCAAAACTAAGTTTACATGTTTGAATTTCAAATATCTCAAAACTTATCCATTTAAAATAAAAGTTACTTCAACCTGAAGTAAGGTAAATTATAATGATCAATTTAATATATTTATCTCAGAAAAATTACCAAAACGCAAAACCATCGGACTATCCAACTTTAATGTTTACACCAGATTTGTCAGCTTACAACTACAAATAATGCACCATATGCCACCGGCCAAATGGTAACAATACACACATGAGCGATATGGCTCATTACAGGTTAACTGTCGTCCTTAAATCAAAGAGCTTTGGATTTCTTAATTACAGAATTATTTCTGTACTACACCCCCCCCCCCCACACACACACATACAGTAGCTCTTTGGGGGGGGGGGGGGACATAGATAGCTAGGCTGGGTAATATATTACGTAGACAACACATATGATGCCGACTGGTTGGCTCAGTGTCAGGATAATGTGACTGAGTGGGATATCAGGTCATGGTGTTGGCGGCCTGGTCTCCCAGTGGGGCAGCACTATTATGACTATAAAGTCCCCATGAGTGCGCACTGTCACAAGTCGGTACCTGTCCTGATATGACCTTAGATGTTGCTAGGACATATCCTTTATTAAGTTGAACATCTGTCTCCCATTTTTGGTAGATCGTGGGATTTAGACCCATTGGTTCGAACCCTGGTCGAGTCAAACCAATGACTTAAAAAGTGATACTCGTCGCTTCCTAGTCAGGTGCTTTGCATAATTAGGATAGAACAAGCACTGGTTGGCTCAGTGTTAGGATAATCATAATGTGACTGAGTGGGATATGAGATGATTGTGCTGGTGGCCTGGTCTCCCAATGGGGCAGTACTATAAAGTCGCAATGAGTGCGCGCTGCCACAAGTCAGTACCCATCCTGATATGACCTTTGATGTTGCCAGGACGTAAAACCAACCAACCAACATTCGTGGTTATAGAAATAGGCGCGGAGGTGAGTCCGACGACTTCGATAGCAGGCCAAATGGTGAGTATTTACATAAGCGTCCAGCTCACTGGACGCTGTTGTTTACCTACAAACAGGGACATCACTAATATGGCGCTTTTATAGGTTTCATGCACACCGTGTGACGTAAACAAACGCAATTGATCCACAAACAAAGCAGAAATGACACTCATCACCAACACATGTCGATGTTCATTCTGTCCACGTTATTTAACCCTCTCTCCCCGTCCTCTTCTCCCCCTCTCTCTGTCTCTGTCTCTCCCTCTCCCTCTCTATCCCCCTCACTCCCTCTCCGTCTCTCCATCTCTATCTCGCTATCCCCCTCTCTCTAGCTCCCTCATTCTCTCTCCCTCTCTCTCTCGCTCTCTCTCTCGCGCTCTCCCTCTCTCTCGCTCTCTCCCCCTCTCTCTCTAGCTCCCTCATTCTCCCTCCGTCTCTCTCTCGCTCTCTCTCCCTCTCTCTCTAGCTCCCTCATTCTCTCTCCCTCTCTCTCTCGATCTCTCTCCCTCTCTCTCTCGCTCTCTCTCCCTCTCTCCCTCACCCTCTCCCTCTCTCTAGCTCCCCTATTCTCTCTCCCTCTCTCTCCCTCTCTCACCTCTCCCTCTCTCCCCCCCCCCCCCCCCCCCCCCTGTCTCCCTCCCTCTCCCTCTACACGTCGGGTAAAAGTGATGGTTGAACGTCAATGGACAGAATACAAGTTAAATACTTCTGGCCCTGTGTATGGCCTTGGCTGCCGACGTGGTTTAAATAATGCTGGCCCTGTGTATGGCCTTGGCTGCCGACGTGGTTTAAATAATGCTGGCCCTGTGTATGGCCTTGGCTGCCGACGTGGTTTAAATAATGGTGGCCCTGTGTATGGCCTTGGCTGCCGACGTGGTTTAAATACTGCTGGCCCTGTGTATGGCCTTGGCTGCCGACGTGGTTTAAATACTTCTGGCCCTGTGTATGGCCTTGGCTGCCGACGTGGTTTAAATACTTCTGGCCCTGTGTATGGCCTTGGCTGCCGACGTGGTTTAAATACTGCTGGCCCTGTGTATGGCCTTGGCTGCCGACGTGGTTTAAATAATGGTGGCCCTGTGTATGGCCTTGGCTGCCGACGTGGTTTAAATACTCTGGCCTGTGTATGGCCTGGCTGCCACTGGTCTAAATCATCTGGCCCGTGCTATGCCCTGGCTGCCCACGTGCTTCAATACTCTGGCCCTGTGTTGGCCTTGGCTGCCCACGTGTTTAAATACTTCTGCCCTGTGTATGCCCTGGCTGCCCACTGGTTCTAAATACTCTGCCCTGTGCTACTGGCCTTGCTGCCCCGTGGTTTAATCTTCGCCTGTATCCTTGCTCTCCTGGTAATATCTGCCCTTGCTGCTTGCTCCACGTGGTCTTACTACTTCTGCCTGTCTATGCCTTGCTGCCCACGTGGTTAAATCTTCTGCCTGTGTATGCCTGGCTGCCCCGGTTTAATCTCTGGCCTGTGTTGCCTTGCTCCACGTGCTTTAATCTGCTGGCCCTGTGTATGGCCTTGGCTGCCGCTGGTTTACTCTCCCTCTCTATCCTCGCTCTCCCTGTCTCTCCTCTGCTTGCTCCACTCTCTCTGGCCGTCTTCTCCGCGTCTTCTCCCCTCTCTCCCTTCTCCTCACTCGCCCTCTCTCCTCTCTCCCTCTCGTCCCTCCTCCTTTCTTCCCTCTCTCTCCTCTCTCTCTCCTCTTCCCTTGTCTCTCCTGCTCTCTCTCCATCTCTCTCTCCCGGTTGCTCTCGCTGTATTGCTCTCCTCCTAACTCGCTCTTGCTTCCCCCTTGTCTCTCTTGCTCTTCTCTCCGTCTCTCTCCCGGTTGCTCTCGCTGTCTTGCTCTCCTCCTAACTCGCTCTTGCTTCCCCCTTGTCTCTCTTGCTCTTCTCTCCGTCTCTCTCCCGGTTGCTCTCGCTGTATTGCTCTCCTCCTAACTCGCTCTTGCTCCCCCCCTTGTCTCTCTTGCTCTTCTCTCTATGTCTCTCCCCGATGTTCTCTTTGTCTCGCTCTCTACAGCTGTCTCCCTCTCCTGCTTACACGCGCTGTCCATCTTTCACATTCTCTCTCACTCCTTCTCATTCTGTCTCTCCTTGGTGCTCTCACTCTATCTTACATTCTCTCTCGCTCTTTTTCTCTCCGTCTCTGTGGTTTGCTTCCTCTCTCACTTGTTCTGTCACCTTATCGCGCTCTCTGGTGCTCTCTCTCACATTCTCTGTAACTCTTGCTAGCACTTTCATCCTCTTTCGCTCACACCGCGATCGATATAGTTCCGATTTGTAATGATTGGTAACAGTTACACACTAGCACCTGGCGTGGTACATACATATAGTACACAAATACTTACACATATATATATATATATATATATATATATATACACCTATATGCGTATATATATATGTATATATATATATATATATGTATATATATATACACTTATATGCGTATATCTATACATACAGATATACACATATATATACATATATATTATTATATATACACACATATATACACACATATACACATATATACACATACATACACAAACATACACATACATACACATATATACACATATATACAGATATAATATATACACATATAATATAGACACATATATACACAAATGTACACATACATACACGTTTTCACTATACACTATATACGACATATAACACATATAAGTATACACATATCACACATACACATACATACACATATATACAGACATATATACACTATAATATACACATATATACACATGTACCTACACACGTTATATACACATATATACACAGTATCATATATACACATATATACACATAGCCATATACACATATATACACATATACACCATACATATATATACATATACACACATATACACACATATACACATATATATACACATATATACACATATATATATACATATATATACATATATATATGTACATATATATGTACATATACACACATACATCTATAATTATATATTCTGACATATGTGAATGATATTCCTAAATATATATATGTATATATATATTCCACCTATATACACACGTATATATTCTGCCTGCATATATATATGTATATATTCCACATATATAGGTGTGTATTGCGCCTATATATTTCCGGCTATATATACATATATATTCTGCCTATATATATATGGATTCCACCTATATATTCCATCTATTACATACATACATATTATGTATACATACATGTAAATACATATATATATATATATACACATGTATATACATATATATATACACATGTATATACATCTATACATGTATATATATGGAGGGTGGGGTGAGCGCAGGTGGCGCCACCGGTCAAGTGCATACTCTTACGGAGAATAACAATGGTATGAAGTAATAATAATATAGAATAATAGGAAATTCCCTTTGTATTTTTATACTCGCATAATACGTTATACACCACATATATGTACAATCCACCGTTGTCTGTTGATGCCTTAGCATTACATTAAATATATATATACAGTCCTAATATGAGTGTTGTATACAAGTTACAACATCCTCTTGCTCCAGTCCATAATCAAGTTGATAGTTTGCTGCTTACATACATGCCGCCGGGTTTTAATCGAACACGGCCTAACCGGCCACTTTCAACGCCAGCTGCCGGGGGGGATCTATTCAAACAAAGCAGCATGGCCACTCAATTACAGCTAACTCTATTTAATCACGTCGGGCAGTGTTCTTTCTGTCTACTAAACACCAACGCTGCCACCACATCGCCCACCGTTCCAGGCACGGCGTGGGGATAAACAAATTACACAATACCGCTATTCATATAAATATTCTATAATAATATAATGATAACATTTTTATAATAATATTATTAATCTCATCATGCGCTTGATTTTGTCATTTTGAATGCGGTTTTCGCCGGTTATTTAAAGGTGCATAGTCTGGGGGAAAATAAAACATTTTCAAAGGCAATATATTTAGATTTGAACCTATCAATTTAGATATTGTTGCACTTTTAAAGTATTTGTTTCTGCATATATATATATATATATATATATATATATATATATATAAATATATAATTTAATTGTATATATATATATATATATATATATATATATTTATATATATATATATATATATATATATATATATATATATACAGATGTACATATAGATGTACTAAGTCAATTTAATAGAAGCTGTTACTGCTGAAGTCTACACAGTCAGAGTTTTGACCAGCATGCCAAAATCAATTGTACAAGGCATGTTTACATTTCAAATATCTCATAAATTAGTAATTTTAAAGCAAGGTTACTTCAGTTTTGTTGTTTGTTTGTTGTTGTTTTATGTCCTAGCAACATCTAAGGTCAAATCAGGACAGGTACCGACTTGTGACAGTGCGCATTCATGGCGACTTAATAGAGTTCCCCCCCTAGAAGACCAGGCCGCCAGCACCATGACCTGATATCCCACTCAGTCACATTATCCTGACACTGAGCCAACCAGTCCTTGCCCTATCCTAATAATGCCGAGCGCCAGGCTAGGAAGCAACAAGTATAAATTTTTAAGTCAATGATTTGACTCGACCAGGGTTCGAGCCCATGACCCCACGATATGCCAACACGGGAGACGGACGCTCTAACTCATTCGGCCATCCCGTCTGGTCTAAGGTTACTTCAAAACCTAAAGCAAGTAAGGTAGATTATAATTTATAAGTAATTTTTGTAATTTTTGTTAATTTAATTTTTTTAAAGGCAACAAAAAAAAGCCAGAAACTCAAAACTCTGGGAGTAGAGTCTCTGCACCTTTAATTGATGTTGTTCCTTTTTGTGTAATATGTTGTCGCTGGTTCACGCCCATATGGTTATATTAAACCACACCTGCTCCCATGGATCACATAGGGCGAGGTAGGAGAAGTGGGGGCGGGGGGAGGACTCGGGGGGGGGGGGTCGGGGGTCGGGGGGGGGGGGGGTCTAGCAGCTGACGCCTGGGCTGAACAGATCCCGATGACGCCCCCCAATAGCCCGGTACAAGCGCTGGACCGTGACAACATTGCGTCAACACGGACGCGCCCGCTGTTGGTTTAAATTTTAATTGATATTTCAAAACTTCAATTTGCTGTCAAGTCAAATCGAACCGGCCAGATCAATATTTAAAGAGTTCGGACGCAACCCCCCCCCAACCCCCCGTAAACGCCAATCCAAAAATTGAGATGCACATGTATTGGAGTTATACATGTATATCCATGTTTTTGTTTGTTTGTATTTTGGTCCATAGCCATTTGATAACAAGAAAGGTGGAATAAGTGAGAATAAAAATTGTCGGCATGCAACACTCTTTTATTTTAATTAATTTCTTGGATTGCCGCTTACAGGTACAGGGCTTTGCACCTGAACTCTCCATGTTATTTAATGCTTTGCCATACATTGGAGGGTTATATTGTTGGGATACTTATTGAACTTACTGTACACTCTGTGTATATATCATCATGCTGTCGGTCGCTATGCGACAAAGACTGCTTTCATTACTTGACTGCCGCTCTATGCAGTTGTACATTTCATGACAGCTGCCTGCAAAGGTGTTGAAGTGCTGCAGGCTTTTGCAAGTTACCAGCAGCACACTCTCGGGGAGCAAATAGAGGTTTCACACCGGCAAGAACATGTCAAGACAGGCGCAAAACTATTTGTCCCTGCAGTGGCTGGTCAGGAGATGTTGGGAGTTCCATACATCAACCGCCCTTAATGCTGCCACAGTGACATGGTTTTCTGTTTAGGGTTTGCTCCCATAACCTTCGGTTCTGTCAAGAACCTGTACCACAAGGCAGTGGTTTACAACTCTGCAGGGAAGGGGTGTGAAACTCCCTGAGGTATTGCTGTACCTGCAATACCTGCATACCACTGGTATGTATATATATATAAATATATGTATATATATATATATGTGTGTGTCTGTGTGTATATACTATAGTATTTATTTTTTTTATTTTTTTTTATTGAGGCTGTATTTATACTGTCCATAGCATATAAGCCCGGGTACCCAGGCTTGTTTTCAATGCTGGCCAGTTGTAGTGTTGGTGTTATCTTACCACACAGTGGCTGCTGATAAGGTATTTGATTGCCTGCATTTCAGTAGCAGATATATATATATGTACACTAAAACCTCTCTAAATCGCCCGAATTTGGGACCGACATTTAGTGGTCCATTTAGGGAGGTGGTCGGTTTAGGGAGTTACAATATGGTTAACATGGTATTATTGAGACCAAAATAAAGCAATCGATATAGGGGAGTGGTCGATCTGTTGAGGTGGCCGGTTCAGGGGATCTTACTGTATATAAATATATATGTATATATGTGTGTGTGCATATCGTCATCATCATGCTGTCGGTTGCAATGCGAAAAAGACTGCTTTCATTACTTGACTGTCGCTCTCCATTTAGCTCTCTGCTGTGAGAGTGATGACCATGAGTCGGTCTTACTCTTAGTGTCTCTCAGCTTCAGGTTTCTCTTGATGGTATCCTTGAACTGGAGCCCAGGGCGCCCTCTCTTTCTGTAACCAGAAGACAGTTGAGAGTAGAGGATCTGCTTTGGTAGCTTGTCTGATGACATCCTCATGAGGTGTCCAGTCCACCGGAGATTCTTTTTGATCAGAAGATCTTCCATAGAGGGCACCCTATCCGTTCGAGTATTTCCTTATTTGTCACTTTGTCCTTCCAGGTTAGCCTCATGATCGAATGCAGATGTCGCATCATGAAGGCATGCAGCTTTTTCACCTGTTGTCTGTACACTGTCCAGGCCTCAGCTCTGTATAGTAGGGTGGATAGCACGATTGCATGGTAGATCTTGCCTTTGACACGAATGGACACATGGTGGGTGCTCCAGAGTCTCTGGCGTAGTCGGCCATCCTCCTCTGTATTTCAGCATCAATGCGTCCATCACTTGATATAGTGCTTCCGAGGTAGGTGAATTCCGGAACAGAGTTCAGCTTGTTTCCGTCAACCATGATAATTGATATCCTCCTCTCGGGTACTTGTAGAGTTGGGTTGGTACAGAACCTCCGTCTTCTTGATGTTAATCCTCAGACCGAACTTCTTTGATGTGTCGGAGAAAGCGTCCACTATTTTCTGGATCTCTTCAGCAGAGTGGGCAACCAGTGCACTGTCATCTGTGAATATATACTATAGTATAAGGTATAGAGAGTCTACACAGATCTTCACTGCAAACTAAGGATACATATGTACGTAGGGTGCATATATATATATATATATATATATATATATATATATATATATAAACATATATATATATATATATATATAGATAGATATATTCTCTACATACATGTCAGTGATGATATATATATATATATATATATATATCATATATATATGAGCAGTAGAATGCTCAGCGCGTGTTCTATAATGCAGGTGCACTGATATCTAGTTGCGCTAAATAAACACGGCGTATGAGTACACGTGTAGGTAGTTAAGTAGACAAACACAAGCATTACCCCGTATATGTGTGTAGGGGGGTGTCCACTTATCAGGGCATAATAAAGGCGCATGTGTATTGCACCATTTACAATACACAATGTGACTGACAATGGTCCGGTGACCAGGAATTGCACTCAGAGCGGGAAACAATGTAACTGTCAGTGATTAATGAAGAGCGGGCGCCGCGGGAGGTCTGTGTGTCCACAGCCACGCACCCCTACCTCTGTATTTGTATGTATGTATGTATGTATGTATGTATGCATGTATGTATGTACGTATGCACGTACGCACGTACGCATGTACGCATGTATGTATACATATGTATGCATATGTATGCATAAATATACATTTGTATACATTTATATGCATCTATATACATTTATATGCATTTATTTGCACTTGTATGCATTAGTATGCAGGTGTATGCATTTATTTGCACTTGTATGCATTAGTATGCATTTGTATGCATCTATATGCACTTGTATGCATTTGTATGCATGTGTATGCATTTGTATGCATTTGTATGCATTCCTATGCATTTGTATGCATTCATATGCATTCGTATGCATACGAATGCATTCGTATGCATTTGTATGCATTCGTATGCATTTGTATGCATTCATATGCATTCGTATCCATTCGTATCCATTCGTATGCATTCGTATGCATTCGTATGCATTCGTATCAATTTGTATCCATTCGTATGCATTTGTATGCATTCTTATGCATTTGTATGCATGTGTATGCATTTGTATGCATTTGTATGCATTTATATGCATTTGTATACGTTTATATGCAAATTTATACATGTATATACATTTGTGAATTTGGCTACAAAAGAGAGTTAGGGCTGCTTACGGTGCGGACAAGAGACAGTCGTGTCCCTTCCACACACCAGGGGGCGCGCAGGTCGCACCTCCCAATCATTGTTCTACGCACTCTGGCATGTGTGGCGGTGGGCAGGGTGCGTGGGTGGGTGGGGCTGGTAGGGTGGGTGGGGGAGGGCAGGGATAATCGCTTTAGCACTCCACAATGAGGATGTTTGTCCACTAGGCTAGGCAGCCCCTCCCGGGAGGCTCATGCTTGTCCGCCTCGCCGCGTGCAGATGTTTTTGTTATTTGTGACACGTGCCTGCCCTCGTTTTGACCCTGGGTTATTCTACATGCTAGTTGTTCGGATGCATGCGTTGCTATGTATATACATAGTACACAAATCACAAGTATATAAAGTATAGATCTATTATATATATAGGTAAGACAGTTTATTCATCAAAACATGATTCTTTTTTTCAGCGGCGAGGCTCTGGTCTGCCGGCTCTTTATATTACTTTGTAAATAGGTAGTTCACTGGGTACTTAGGTAGGGCATATTATTAGTATATATGCATTGGATATATTAATATTACATATATATTACATATAATACTTATATATTACTTATATATATATTACACATATATTACATATATATCACATATATATCACATATATATCACATATATATCACATATATATTACATATATGTATTACATATATATATTATTACATATATATATTACATATATCTTACATATATATATTACATGTATCATCATCATGCTGTCGTCGCGATGTAACAAAGATTGCTTTCATTACTTGACTGTCGCTCTCCATTTAGCTCTCTGCTGTGAGAGTGATGCAATATATGGTAATGTATATATGCTATAAGCTAGGCATGTATATTACATATATATTACATATATATTACATATATATTACATATATGTTACATATATATTACATATATATAACATATCTATTACATATATACTACATATATATTACATATATATTACATATATATTACATATATATTACATATATATTACATATATATTACATATATATTACATAAATGGACGCCAACACACGGGGGGAGTAAAAGGACTTTTTATTGAAGTCCGACTATACAGGTGAACAAACAAGCAACGAGTGTGCGCACCTGCACACAAGCGCGCGTGCGCGGCCCCGATGGGCGCGGGTAATATGCGGTGGAATCAAATCCAATAATGTGAGCTAAATATAATGCAAAGCAGTAATCATAATGCGCGCACAGTGAGGTAATAAATGTAATGCAAAATTAAACAATAAGGAATAATAATTAAAGTTCAAGATTGAAGTTCATAATAATAATAAGTCAAATGTTCGGGTACCGAACCCAGTACCTGCAGGGGGGAAAGGGTGGCACGCCGGCCCGCCGGTGGGCAGCGCGCCCTCCCCCCGCGCGCCCAGTGTCCCCCCTCCCCCTTTTTGAACCTGGGGTGGGAGGGAGAGGTCAACTCCGTCCTCCGCCATGATGGACGCGCGCAGGCTGGAGGGAGGGCGGAGAGGCTGAGATGGCGCTGAGGCTGAGCAGCTCTAGGCGTCTGATTCGGGTGCGCGCGGGCTGCCGAGTGACGGCAGCTGGGCGGCGCAGACGGGGCGCGGCAGAGGCCTCCCACCGCCTATCTTAATGGGCGTCACGGTCATTAGCACGCAGTCGCGCTTCGCTGCCGCGGAGCGCCCCGCGCCGCCCCGGCCGACCTCAAGGGGCCGCCGCCTCCCCCCGCCTTATCGGGATGACAGGTGGAGCAGCTCGGGCTGTCGCCCGGTGCGCTGCCCCTCGTGTGCGCATTTAAATTCCAGCGGCTCGCCGCTGGAGACATATATTAGTAATACAAATATTTTACATATATATTACATATATATTGCATATGTAACATATATCGCATATATAACATATATATTGCGTATATTACATATATATTACTATTTTATTACATATATATTACTACTTTATTACATATATATTACTACTTTTATTACATTTATATTACATATATATATTACGTATATAACACATATATATGTAATGTTTATTATATATACTGCACATATAACATATAATAATTATATATTGCATACATAGCATATATACATTACCTAAATATAAAATATACATATTATATATTAGTTTTTATTACATATATATTATATATATTACATACATATTTATTTTTCTATTACATATGTATGTAATATATATTGTATCTTGCATATATTATTTATTTTATACACTGCATATATTATATATGATATATTATATATTGCTATATGCCATAACTCATATGTTCTATGCTGTGTGCGGACTGAATCAGTTTGTTTGTTTGTTGTTGTTTTACGTCCTAGCAACATCTAAGGTCATATCAGGTAGGGCACAGGCTTCCCATGCGGAAGTCTCGGGAGTTTGACTCCCAGTCGAATCAAATAACAACCGATTATTATTATTATAAATGTTTCCCCCTCAGACAGGTCGCTAGTCAACAATCGGGATAAACACGCCGTTATTTCCTGCACATATGAGAGATGAAAGTCGGTTACTACAACAAAAAGAACTAGAAACAACAACACTGTAATCTTTGAAAGTGAGTTATATTTGTATTTGTATGCATGTTTTTGTTATTGCCCCCCCCCCCCCCCACACACCCTTCAGTATTAGAAATGGGTATAGAGGCGCATGCTCATACTGTCCATGCCATTAATGAGAAACTGTTAAAATGCCCACAACAGGTAACGGCGCCATCAACGACTTGAGGAAAAAGTAAACAAATTTTCTTTATTCTCGATTTCTTCTTCCTGTCCATTCTGTGGTGAGTAGAGATTTTCATGCGGCCGAGGTTGAAAGGTGGGGGGGAAGACGTGTGGTTTAGTCTCAGAACCACAAAGGTATCTAACCTGGCTGTTGAAAGCGAGGAATGGAGCAGATGAAGCTAATTAGCTTCATAGGCGTTTTTCTTTTCTTTTTTTTCTTTAATTTTTGTTTATTTTTATTTTTTTCCAATTTTTTTTTTTTAAGCCAAAGACACCAAGGTGGGAAAGAATCAGCAGCAAAACAAAACGTGACTCAATCGGGATTATTCTCCGACAGCAAGCTCCACGATTTACATGACAACTACAACTAGAATTTAGAAGTTTCTGCGCGAAGTGCATTCTGGTATGTGTGATTGAAGCAAGCTGCATAATCTGATGGAAGCATCCCATCTCCTAATTAAAAAAAAACAAAAAACACTTACATAGATTTGATCCCACATGTAGAAGTTGGATACTGGTGCACTTCTTAAACATTTGTTGTCGCATAGAAGGGAATCAACCGATTCCAACCATAATAAACATACCCGATGCAATAACTACATTGTTTTAATAACACCTCTTTTACTGAGAGACATTAAGACCGACTCATGGACGCAACTCTCACAGGAGAGAGCTAAATGGAGAGCGGCAGTCAAGTAATGAAAGCAGTCTTTGTCACATCGTGACCGACAGCATGATGATGATACTGTGGAAGCACATGCCGATATTGAGGATCTCAAAGTGCTTGGCAAAAGTAATTGTGGATGTTTTCACTTCAAATATCTGCAAATGTAGAAGTCTAAAAAAAAGCTCACTTCAAAGTAAGGACATGTAACTTATATTATAATGCTCAATTTAATATATTTTATTTATAAGATAAGATGATCAACTCAAAAGCGTCGCACTGTGTAATTTTAATTCGCACAAATAACAATTGAAATAATTTTATTCACTTTTTATTCCCACGAGCTTACCAGGAACGCTGCATTGGATAGTCGTTGTTCTGATAATTCAAAACCGGACACAGGTAATTCTTTTTGGGCTAATAAATTTATTAATCAGGCTTAATAAATTTTTACAGAAGCCTTTTTCTACACCTTTGTGAACATCATTATTATAGCTATCCTCAAGAGTACAATTGGGGTTATTTAGCTGTTATTACTCTATCTTCATCAGGTAGTACAACCTGTGCCTATCTCATTTTTCTAATGGTCATTACTTATGTGCAGGTCAATATCAGGTATCATTTACTATATATTCATTGCATTACTTATGTGCAGGTCATATCTATGACTGTACTATCATATGATATATACTGACGTAAACTACATTTATGAAGGCAGAGCATATAATACACTCGAGGCAACTCGGACAGAAGACATGAGGCAGCAGCTCGGGCAGATCACGGTCACACGTTCAGCTCACATCTGGCACACTCACACACATTCGCACAATCATTGCAATCAGCACTTTTTTCACTAGGGACATAGGAGCCATAATCTCTCAGCCTACAGTTATATTAAATCGATGGGTGGGTGGGAAGGACAATTTTCTTATTCGCTCAAGTGAACCGTCGACGACGGCGGCCAGGTAAGGACTGGACAAGCCTTGAATCTACTACCGGAAGTTAGTTTTGTACATAGCAACGCGCTACAAATTGTATCTATGGTGTTACTCATATCAAGCCCGTAGTCAGGGTTTGTGAATTATGCATGTTTCCGGCAACATGGACAATTAGTACACTAGTTATTGGCATCTAGAGTTCTTATAATGTGCACTATTTTGATTACCTTTGATTACTTGCATAATCATTTCAAATACAACATCAAAGAAATTAAATCTGTACATGTCATAGTTTTTGTTAGATAATTAAGTTCTAAAATTTAATGTTTCAAAATGTGTTAATAATAAAATATTAAAAAATAAAAGAGACAATTTCAGCAAACATGATTCTAATAAATAATGCCAGCACATATTATAATATACTATAATTTATGTAGCAGTACTTTAATAAAAATAGTGGATTTGGTTTGGTGGTACATGGATAGTAGGGATAAACCCCTGCCATGTGTGGACAATTTTACAGTAAGCACTTAAAGCCCCTGTCACACCTCGCCGGATTGAGGAAATGGATAGAGCCGGGCAAAAATATTCTAGTCCAGTGTGATTCAGACGTGAAATGCATCGACTATGCCACGGATGGTAACAGATGGGTAACAGATGGTAACGGACGGGCAACAGACGGTACTGGATGATAATGGTTGATAACATATCTAACAATCAACGGACAATTCAGTATACAAAAAGAACTATAACAAACGGCAATGGATGTGTAATGGATGGGAATGGATGGTGACGGACAAGAATGGCTGGTTAATGGACGAGAACGGATGGGGAATGGACGGGGACTGGACGGTAACGGATAATAACCGCATACATCAGTCTGGCGCAATCCATTACAAGTTTTGTACATGCTCAAAGCTTGTAACGGATCGGGCCGGATATCAATGGATATCAATGGATATCAACAGATATGCAACGGACACAAACTGGACTTTGCCGGTTATATCAACGGACTTTGTTTGATTTCTTTCCATTTCCCCAATCCGGCGAGGTGTAACAGAGCCTTAACCTTTGACACAGACAGCAACATTGAAGAAGGGCATTAACTGGTCATACTCACAGACAACTCTTCATCCAGACCAGTGTTGTCCTGACATAGTGGGTGTCCTGGTGTTGGAGAGATAATCAAAGGAAACAAAGACAGTACATACTTTCACAAATTGTCCACACACGGCAGGTGGTCACCGATCATAGAGGGCACTGAAGAGAGGTTGCAAACTATCCATCGTTTATGTTTGATATTTCTGAGTTTTGGTGCAAAAATTGTAAATTGATAAGTATATAGGTGACAAGATGACAAATTAGTTGGTTGGTTGTTGGAGATTTACATCCTGGCAACATCTAAGGTAATATATCAGGATGGGCACCGACTTGTAACAGTCCGCACTCATGGTGACTTAGTGCTGCCCCACTGGGGGACCTGGTCGCCTGCACCATGAGCTGGTGTCCCACTCAGTCACCTTATCCTGACACTGAACCAATCAGTCCTTGCCATATCATATTAATGCCAAGCGCTTCAGATGAGAAGCTTGAGGTGGTTAGGATCCAGCAGCAGCTATAATAATGCCACTAGATATTATCAATAAAACGAGGCTAGTACCGGAAGCTTCTGAGCACTCCTTCGTGCGCACGTGCAGGTTGCATCCCTTGAATGAAAAAAAAGAAAGAAGAAAAATAGAAAGAAAAAAAGAAAGAAAAAAAAAGAAAGAAAGAAAGAAAAAAAGAAAAAGCAAGAAAGAAAGAAAGAAAAATGGAAAGAAAAAAGGAAAGAAAAAAAAAAAAATAAGAAGGAGGAAACATTTCCGGTATGCTGTTGAATGTTCTTCCAACAAGGACCATTTTTTTTTAAACCATTGTTCTTAAATGATAAACATCACCTGCAGTTTTGTTGGCCTTTATTTTCGCTACTTTCATTTTGTGGTTATTGTGGGCGATAATGGGCACAAAAACAACACCGCAGAAATGTCAGGAGGCACAGGCGGGAAATAGAATCATTAGACTGCCGTAACGCGCCGCACATGCATCATTATACGCATACGTGATCTGCATAAGTGTACAATGACTTAATCGCTAGTGATGATCATCATACTATCATAAAAATATAATAATTCAATAAGTTGTAAGGTTGGTTGGTTGTAGGAGTTTGTCGTCCTGACAACATCTAAGATCTTATCATTACATGCACTGGCTTGTGGCAGTGCACACTCATGGTGACTTTATAGTGCTGTCCCACTGGGAAATCAAGCTGCCAGCACCATGACCCGATATCCCACTTAGTCACATTATACTGACAGTGTACACTGAGCTACTCAGTCCCTGTGCTATCCTATTAATGCCGAGCGCCTGGCTAGGAAGCGACAAGTATTAAATTTGTATAAGTCATTGGTTTGATTCGACAAGAACTGAACTCCAGATCTCCCGCACGCGAGGCCCGCGCTATACCGATTCGGCCACCGCACCCTGTAACTTGTGTAAGTTGTAAGGTAATGAAGTATGTCACTTAAAGTAGCATAGTCCGATGTTTTAAGTTCTCTTTATTTTTCGGGTTAAAAAACCCCAAGATAAATGTATCACTATCAGGTTGATCATTATATTCTACCTTATTTTAGTTTGAAGTAACTATTATTTTAAATGGCGAACTTTGGAGATATTTTAAATGAAATCAGCTAAATTAATTGTGGCAAGCATATCAGAATGTAGATAAAAGATTCACCCGGTACTTGTATCACACAGGTGAAGGACAACGTAGTAGTGTAAATACAGGTAAAAATAGGTTTAGTATTGGAACATGAACTAGAAACTGTGGCTCCAGTATCAAATGATTACCCATATAGACACAGAGTTGGTGAAATGGGCGAGAATGCAAAAAGACAAGATGGCGGCGCTAGAACGCCGTCGATTTCACTTTTAAATCTTATTAAACTAGATATTTTATTATATTTTTCAACTCAAAGGTAGCGGGTAAATATGAAGACACCTACAAAGAATAAATGTTTCTTCTTAGATTGTGAAATTAGGCTCTCATTTCATTAACCTGCTTTTTCGACCGTTTTTATATAGGGCTGGTATTCACCCGTGTACTGCGAGTACCAGGTGAATCCTTTATCTAATCAGAATGCTGATGCCATCAGATTCTGCAATACCAATTTAGATTTATATAAAATTCCAGGTCAAGTAACCAGGTCAAGTAACCAGTCGGTAGTGGTCAGGTGACATCCTGCAACCACTCACAGACTTACAACTTACCTCAGTGCACCCCACCTGCCCACCAAGCCGCTCAAGCAGCACCCATAGAACTTTCCAGACGGCATGCACCCAGCACAATCTGTTCCATGATATATCCATAATTCTAGCATTATAGTTTATACATAGACAATAATAGTTCCTTTGACGAGTCAATTCTTCTTGGCTTAATCATGTCATTGCATGCAAGTATCTGAAGCAAGTTCTTGTTGACACGATTGAGGACAGGCATCAAACGCACACTCACACACTAGATCAGCCATTTAGGTAAACATGACATATTGCATCATGGTAACTGATAGATAAAAGATTCACCCGGTACTTGTAGTACACGGGTGAACGACAACGTAGTGTAAATACGGGCGAAAATAGCTTTAGTAAGGGACATGAACTAGAAACTGTGGTTCCAGGATCCAATGGCTACATATAATATAGGCACAGAGTTGGTGAAATGGGAGAGAATGCAAAAAGACAAGATGGCAGCCATAGAACGCCGATGATTTCACTTTTAAATCTTATTAAACCAGATGTTTTATTATACTTTTCAACTCAAAGGTAGCGGGGAAATATGAAGACATATACAAAGAATAAATGTTGTTTCTTAGATTGTGAAATTAGGCTCTCATAAAGACTTATTTCATTAGCCCGATTTTTCTACCGTTTTTATATAAGGCTGGTCTTCACCCATGTACTGCGAGTACCGGGTGAATCCTTTATCTAGGTAACTGACTGTATTACAGAAAAGCCTCCCTAACCGACCACCTCCACCAATCGACCACTCCCCTATATCGATCGCTTTAGTTGGGTCCCAACAATACCATTTTAACCATATTCTAACTCCCTAAGCCGACCACCTCCCTAAATAGACCATTTAAACTAAAATTCGGTGGCAAGTTTGGTCGATTTAGAGCTTGGTGTAGTTTGGGGAGGCGGTTCGTTCAGCGACTACAGTTCCCCAACCTTACAAAATGTCTGTCAGAGTGGACCTGTTCAAATGCCCTGGCTTCATTGCAAATACTTGAAATATTATCCAGACAGCATGTTCTTAATGAAGGCCAGACTCTTAGTGACAGCACAAGCCTGTCATTTCCCAATTAGTGGTCTGGGCCACCTCTGTTCCTTATTTGGAGGGGGTGGTGGGGGGTGTCGGCTGGGGCGCGGGTGGGGGGAGCAGGGAGGTGGCCTACTTGAGAAGGTCACGTGATGCTGGCTCCAATGTTGATGTTTATAGCAGTGTCCGCCGAGCTGGGCTGAATTAGACTCCTTAAGTAGTGACACCATGTTGTCTCTGACCGCCTGGTGTCGGCTTACAAGATACTGGGTGGACCAGTTGCAATAGTATAACGACTGGACCGTTCCTCACTGGGTGTAATTGTAGGCCTACTTACTGATTCAAATATATGTGAATATATGTGAATACGTGTGTATATGTGATGTATAACGTAGTATGCGAGTATAAAGAATCGCAAGGTAATATTACTTATCATTATTATTGTTATCCTCTGTAAGATACAGCAGTGTACCGGTGGCGCCATCTCGCTCACCTCACCACCCCTGGATTTTGACCAGTGTCAGTCGCACCGGAGGATTTATATGAACATATAGATGTATATTCATATCTATATATATTCATATATATATTCATATATATATTCATATATATATTCATATATATATTCATATATAAATTAATATATATATATGCATATATATATGAATATATATATATATGAATATATATGAATATATATGAATATATATATATGAATCTATATATATGAATATATATGAATATATATTCACATATATTCACATATATTCACATATATTCATATATATTCACATATATTCATATATCTATTCGCATGCGACTTCCAGATGCCAGATAGTCAGATTAGACAGTAGCATCCTGTCAGGCTAGTCAACACCCTGCATAACATTGACACACACCAGAGCTGTCCCCACGTCCAGTCCCCACCATCACTCAGGCCCTCTGTTAAACGCAATCGCCCGCCTCTTCCTCGGCAACCTCTCTGGGCCAAATGGCAAATTACCAGGGAAAATAAAAACAAACATAACAAAGTTTGGGTCTTGGAGTTTTACGTCCTGGCAATATCTAAGGTCATATGAGGACTGCTACCAACTTGTGACAGTGCATACTCATGGTAACTTTATAGTACTCCTGCCCCACTGGGAAATCATGCTGCCAACACCATGACCCGATATCCCACTCAGTCACATTATCCTGACATTTAGCTAACCAGTCCTTGCCCTATCCTATTAATGCTAAGCACCAGGCTAGGAAGCGACAAGTATCAATTTGATAAGTCATTGATTTGACTCGACCGGGAACCGAAGTCCCGACCTTCCGCATGTGAGGCCTGCACTCTACTGATTCGGCCACTGCGCTTGGTGACACCAAAGAAGACAGAGCTGAACACCATTTTCGGGAGCAGATTTAAATTTTTTAATTTCATTAAAAACAATTTTGGACAATTTGCCGTTGTTACGGGCCTACATGATGTATGGCGCTATATGTACACTAATAGTGTTAACAGCATTAAACATGGGGGTTAACCAGACGGAATGACCAAATGAGTTAGAGCGCCCGTCTCCTGTGTTGGTAGATCATGGGGTCATAGTTTTGAACCCTGGTTGAGTCAAACCCGTGACTTAGAAATTGATACTTGTCGCTTCCTAGCCAGGTGCTTGGCATTATTAGGATAGGGCAAGGAGCAGTGGAATGAGGAAGACCAATCGTCTGCATTTGAAATTTCCCTTGCTTAGACAAGTAATGTACAAAAAAAAGGGGTGCATGCTTACAAATACTGAAATAGCCGTGTGCACACAGTACCGAATCGGCCGTCGTAGCCGATTATCGTTGATTGCCGGATTGATTGCTGACTAGATAAAATATCACCCCATACTTATGGGCCAGCAAAGAAGCGTGCTGGCCCGCAGAAAATATATATCATGGACAAGAAATAATCATCAAATCGTAGGATAATAAATATTATTATAAGATCATAGGATAATAAATAATATTATAAATAACTTCACCCGCAATTTTATATTTATATAATAGATTATATCACACATAAATTATATACAGCTTCATATTTCCTCGGTATTTTTTAGTTGAAAAATATAACAAAACCTGTAGTTTAACAGACATTAAAAGTGAAATCGACGGCATACTATGGCCGCCATCTTGTCTTTTTGCATTCTCTCCCATTTCACCAACTCTGTGCCGATATAAGTAGCCATTTGATACTGGAATCAGGGGTTCTACTTCCAGTTCTATACTAAAGCAGTTTTCGCCTGTATTTAGAGTACGTTGTTGTTCACCCCTGTACGGAGTGAATCATGTATCTAATTGCTGACTGGATCAAGTTAAAGGCCCAGTCAGACCTCACCGGATTGAGGAAACAGACAGAAAGCGGACACTGTCTGGTGAAATACGGCAATGTACAGTTTATATACGGTACCCATCCGGCATGTCCGTTCTATCTATGGTGGTGTCCAGTGGTGTCCGGTACACGTTTTGAACATGCGCTAAACGTGTACCAGACACTGCCGGACTGAGGTGTATGGTTGGTGTCCATTTTAAGTCCGTTTAGCCCGTTTTGTCCATGTCATGTCCGTTACTCATCCGTTAGGTGTCCCTTTTGTATCCTGAAGAGTCCCTTGATGGTGCTGCGGGAATTCGGTCTGTCAGTTTTTGTCGCGTCTGTGAACAGTCCGGTAGGTGTCCGGTAGGTGTCCAGTTGGTGTCCGTTTGGTGTCCGCTCCGTCCGTTTAACGTCTGTTTAACATCCGTTTAGCATCCGTTTCGCGTCCGTTTCGTCCGGTGGCCGTTGCAACAGGTCGACACCAAACACCACTGGACTAGACAATTCTTTGCCCAGTGGTGTCCGGTACTCAGTCCGGCAAGGTGTGACTGGGCCTTAAGACTGAGATTCACCTAGTGTAGTGACGTGAAGGATGGCCGAATCAGTAAGACTAAGACTGCTTGTGGCTTCTCATGCTCGAGATCGTGGGTTTACACCCAAACCAAGTCAAATCAAATGACTTACAAAAATTGGAACTCGCTGCTCCCGAGCTTCCTCCTCAGCATTAATAAGAGAGAACACAGACTGGCTTGCTAAGCATCAGAATAATGTGACTAAGTGGGATATTGGATCGTGGTGCTCCAAATGAGACAGCACTCGCTATAAACTCGCCGTGAGTGCGCAGTCACAAGTCGGTACCCCCGTCCTGATATGACCTTAGAAGTTGCCAGGACGTGAGACCGTCCCAAGACAAACAAACAGGTTGGTTGTCGGAGATTTATGTCCTAGCAACATCAAAGGTCATATTATATGTTACGTCCTGGCAACATCAAAGGTCATATCAGGAGAGGTATTGACTTGTGACCGTGCACACTCATGGCGACTTTATAGTGCTGCCCCAATTGGGAAATTAGGCCACCAGCACCATGACCCAATCAATATACCACTCCTGAGTCACATTATCCTGACTCTGAGCTAACCAGTCTTTGCCCGCTCCTATTAATGCTGAGCGCCAAGCTAGGAAGCGACAAGTATCACTTTTATAAGTCATTGGCTTGACTCCACCAGGAACCGAAATCCAGACCTTCCGCATGCGAGGTCCGTGCTCTACCAATTCGGCCACCGCGCCCGGTAACAAACAAACAAATAGACCAGCCAGGTCTAGCTGTCGACATGCGCGCTTTTTAATTGGCCCAGTCTCAGTCCCCGGGACCAGACGGGATGGCCGAATGAGTTCAGCATCCGTCTCCCATTTTTGTAGATCGTGGGATTCGAAACCATGGGTTTGAACCCTTGTCGAGTCAAACCAATGACCTAAAAATTGATGCTTGTCGCTTCCTAGCCAGGCACTCGGCATTATTAGGATAGGACAAGGACTGGTTGGCTCAGTGTCAGGATACTGTGAATGAGTGGAATATTAGGTCAGGATGCTGGCGGGTGGTGTGGTCTCCCAGTGAGGCAGCACTATAAAGTCGCTATGAGTGCGCACTGTCATAAGTCGGTACCCCCATCCTGATATGACCTTAGCTGTTGCTAGGATGTAAAACAACAAACAACAACACCGCTCGCTATAAAATCGGCGTGAGTGTGCACTGTCACAAGTCGGTACCCGTACTGATATGACCTTAGCTGTTGCTAGGATGTAAAACACCAAACAAGAACAACACTCACTATAAAATCGGCGTGAGTGCGCACTGTCACAAGTCGGTACCCCCGTCCTGATATGACCTCAGATGCTGCTAGGATGTAAAACAACAAACAAGAACAACGCTCACTATAAAATCGCCGTGAGTGTGTACTGTCACAAGTCGGTACCCCCGTCCTGATATGACCTTAGCTGTTGATAGGACGTAAAACTCCAACAACCAACCTCAGTCGCGGGAATGTCAACAGTGTCAACGGGCCGCAGCGGCCATTCCGCCCGGCCTCACCGCCCCCGTCACCCGGCGGAGACACGCCGACAGGCCCCGTTGTCCGCCGTGTTAATAGTAATATTTTAGTATAATACCGCACTAACAGTAATACTTTTAAGTATAATTACTAAGGCTGGCTAACATTTTGAGACCTCTTGCGACCAAACAAAACCGAGTAGTCGCAAGTAGTCGTATAAAAGGTTTTCACTGGTCGCCGATCATTTTTCGAGAATTTTGATCGCAACCAGGTTTTGGCCGTACCATGCAATCACACTCGGCTCGCGACTACTTGTGACCAGGTGTGTCCATTTGTGACCACTTCTGCGCCCTCTCACAAGTAGGTACCGGTCCTGATATGACCCCAGATGTTGCCAGGACATAAAACTCCCACAACCAACCAACCAACTTGTGACCACCAAACAAAACACCTAAAAAAACATGTTGGTTGCAAGTGATCATAAAGAGCTTGCAAGTGACCCCAAAAAGGTTTGTATTTGGTCTTATGATCATATTGTATTATGGTCGCCGATCATATTGTGACAATTTTAGTCACAAAGAGGTTACAGGTGTTGCACCAGAAACTTCCTTGTGGCCAAAATGGTCACCAGGAGGTCGCCAATCATTTTCATAGGTTTGTAATCTATCGACGTTCTGTCGCCGATCGGTCGTACAACTGATCGCCCACTGTTCCCCAACTGATCATTGCCAGATCCACAACTAATCGCCGACTGATCTCTAACTGATCACTGACTGATCGCCAACTGATCGCCGACTGATCTCCAACTGATCGCCGACTGATCTCCAACTGATCACTGACTGATCGCCAATTGATCTCCAACTGATCGCCGACTGATCTGTGACTGATCGCCCACTGATCTCCAACTGATCTCCAACTGATCGGAGATCAGTCATACAACTGACTGCCCCAATCAGTCGTACAACTGATCGCCGACTGATCTCCGATTGATCGGCGATTAGTTGCCTACCTTTTTTCCCCCCAACATTTTTTGTTCGCATTTGGTTACAAGAGGATTCCCAACACAGCAAATTTTTTTTTTTGGGGGGGGGGGGTCCATTAGTTGCTTAAGCAGGGGAAATTTCGGTCATAGACGACTGGTCTTCCTCATTCCACTGCTGGTCGAAAGAAAGCCTGAGCCTACACTTTTACCGACCCAAGGGATTTTTAACCTCCCACACCACATAGACATGGTATGAGAGCAACTGGCCTTTGATGACGCTGTAAGTTACACACAACGGTGGAAATCCAAATTGGCAGAGCTGGAGGCATGGGGAATCGAACCGCCGACCCTCAGATTAGGAGTCTGACCTAGAAAAAAGTCAGACACTCTAACCACTCTGCCACAGAGAACGTTTTGGTTGTTTTTTTGGTTGTTTTTTTTTGTCGCAAGCCTAGTGTGACCTGCGTATAATCACGAGCGTTGATGATATGGTGTGAATGGTTGCACCTTCCATTGCTCCAGTTCCACACACATGTGGACAAACCTGTCGAGTGAGCTGTTCCCACTAAAGCTAGGATTCCTTACACACGGTAAGCGGCATGCGGCATGCGGCAAGCGGCATGCGGTATGCGAATGGGAAGATTCCTTACACACGGCATGCGGCGTGCGGCATGTGGTAAGCAGCATATAAAAGTGTGCACCCATGTGTACATTCATTGGTATTCATATTTATGTGCATATGGTAGCATTTTTAGCTTTAAGCTAACCACACACAACCGTCAGTCTCCCGATTGGGACGGTCCTAACATCCTAAGCTGAGCCATGTTAAGACCAAACCGTCCTTTTCGGTCAACAAAACCATATTTTGTCTTTATGTGTGCTATTTCTACCTGGGGGTTCCTACCTTTATTATAACCAAATTATAGATAAGTATTCATATTTTTTGCTCGGTAGCATTTTTAGCAACCCGAACCACCACCACTACCATATGTTTCCACCAGCACCTTGGAACTGCTTCCTAACAAGGTCCGCACCTACCTTTGTCCTGGCTGTCCCTAATTATCATCGCCTCCTCCACCTTATATCAATGACAAATGCGACTATACTTTTCTATTCACACCCAATGTTAGACCGTCCTTTTCGGTCAACAAAACCATTATTTTGTCTTTATGTGTGCAATTTCTACTCGTGGGGGTTCCTACCTTTATTATAACCAAATTATAAATAAGTATTCATATTTTTGTGGCTCTGGTAGCATTTTTAGCAACCCAAACCCCCACCACCACCACTACCATATGTTTCCACTCAGCAGCATGAGACTGCTTCCTAACAGTCCGCGCTCCACCTTGTCCCGCTGTCAGAATTATCAGTCCGCCCACACCACACAACAACCCGACAAAAGGAACGAAAACGCTTCTAATTCACACCCCATATAGGACCGACCTTACCGGTCAACAAAACCATTATATTTCTTAAAGTGTGCTATTTCTACTCCTAGGGGTTCCTACCTTTAATATAACCAAATTATAGATAAGTATTCATATTTTTGTGGCTCTGGTAGCATTTTTAGCAACCCGAACCACCACCACTACCATATGTTTCCACTCAGCAGCCTTGGAGACTGCTTCCTAACAGGTCCGCGCTCTACCTTGTCCTGGCTGACCGTAATTATCAGTCGCCTCCTCCAGCGTTATATCAATGGACAAATGCGACTGATGCTTTTCTATTCACACCCCATGTTAGGACCGTCCTTTTCGGTCAACAAAACCATTATTTTGTCTTTATGTGTGCTATTTCTACTGGTGGGGGTTCCTACCTTTATTATAACCAAATTATAGATAAGTATTCATATTTTTGTGGCTCTGGTAGCATTTTTAGCAACCCGAACCACCACCACTACCATATGTTTCCACTCAGCAGCCTTGGAGACTGCTTCCTAACAGGTCCGCGCTCTACCTTGTCCTGGCTGTCCGTAATTATCAGTCGCCTCCTCCAGCCTTATATCAATGGACAAATGCGACTGATGCTTTTCTATTCGCACCCCTGTGTCGCATGCCGCATGCCGGACCGATCGCTACAGGGACCGATCGAGTTGTGCATTCGCATTCGCATTCGCATTCGCATTCGCATACCGCGTGTAAGGGTTGCACCCCATTGACTTCAAGGCGTTTCGATTTTTTGCCGCATTCGCATTCGCATTCGCAGACCGCATACCGCGTGTAAGGAATCTCAGCTAAGCCCCTTAGTACACGGCGTTTAGAAGTGACAACTGGCTGCTTCCCCGCCAAGCATTTGTGTGTGGACGTGGTTTAGGTGTGTGTGGGTTGGGGGAGAGATCTAGGTCACCGGTGATGGCGCCACTAGTCTTAAGTAGCACGGCATAGTAGGCAGGCGGTATGGCATGTCAGTAGGACATTAGTTAGTAATACTACTACTAGTACTACTAGTGAATGAAGCAGGTCTAGGGGCAGATCGTGCAGCGTGGACACAGGAATCCGCTGGCGAATTATGTGCGCTGCGAGGAAAAATCGATTGGATTGTGGAACGGTGAAATGACTGGAATTCCTAATTCAGCCCCTCTCTCTCCCTCCTTCTCTCTCTCCCTCTCTCTCTACCAGTTAGACTTAGAGATGTGGCTAGTGTTATGTGGGTGTGGATGTGGAGGGGGTGGATGTGTGTGTGAGGGGGGGGGGGAATGTTGGGTGGTGGGAGATGGTTAAAAGGCGGCAGGTGATAGCGTGTGGAGGGAGGTGGATGGGGGGGGGGGTGAAGGTGAATGGTTGTTGGGGCATTTGTTGGAGCAGTTGCGGGGAGTGGGGGGTGGGGGGTGAAGACTAGAGCAGCGGTGGGGGGAGGGGGGGGGGGGAGAGGTGAATATCCAGGGAGAACATGATCAAATACCTTAATGATCCTCTCCACCACCACCACCAACCCCGATCACCATGTCCCACCTGTCAGACTTGCAGACCTACTACACCCCCATCTCCCATCCCCTTCATCCCCCACACCCCTCCATCTCCCTCCACCCCGAACCCGCCGTTCGAACACATGCGCGCGCACACATAACCCCACACTACTGACTGGGCTGGTTGTGCTAATGGTGCCAATATGCACCGCCCAGCACCGCCCCCCCCCCCCCCCCGACACCCCCTCGTTGAACCGTCGGGCCAGCACCATCACCCACAAACTCCTCGCTCCCATTTCCCCCCAGGGGGGCACCCAGGAATTGGCTAGGGAATTTTCCAAATATGGATCGAAACTACCCTTATTTTAGGGTAATTTTGTTCACATGGGTTGGTGGAACAACACCCATTTTATGGAAATATTTTAGATGGTTTTCTGGTGGAACAACCCATATTTTGGTGCAATTTTTCACATAATCTTAAAATCTAGTGTTCCTTAATAAATTTAATGCAAGAATTTAGGTCTATATGATTCATGAAATTATATTTTGTTTAAAAATACTCATTTTATTTTGGGGGGAAGGGGGGGTTCCGGGCAACCAGGAATCCCCCCTGGGTGCGCCCCTGCCCCCCCTCATTCCCCCGCCTCAGGGCACCGCCTTACCAGCAAACACGCACGGGAACAAGTGCTTAAAAAAAATAGAATTATATCAACACTGGTTTCATTCTGCATGTGTAGTAATACAATGGAGGTTACAATTGAATTACTAACCACACACATACAATTCGTTAAATGGAATGGAAATGATATGATTGTTGCAGGAGCTGATCGGTGATTTGTTAGCATAACAGGATAGGGGCTGAGTTGGTGGGTTGCCTTAGTGAAAGGGGGTCAGAGTTGATATAATAGCGTTAATTAGACGTCGTTTTGGATGGCATTTTAGGGCATGTGGGGAGGCATGTGGACCAGTGTGGGGGGCGGGCTTTGGAATGATCCACGTGATCCATAGCGGTGGCAATGAAGTAAGGGGGAAGGGGAAAGGAGGAGGAGTAAATGGAGAGAGTGGAGGGGTAGGGGTAGGATGAGGAGGGGAGGGGAGGGGACAGCTGGAAGCTGTAGGGGAGAAGAAAGGGGATTGGGAGGGAGAGAGGGAGGGGTTATGGGGAGATGGGGAGGAGGGAGAGAGAGTAGGGGAGAGAGGGGATGGGTAAGGGAGAGAGAGGAGGGTTATGGGATGGGGAAAGAGGGGGGGTAGGAGAGGGAGAGGATTGGAGGGTAGGGGGCGATGGGAGAGAGGAGTAGGGGAGGGGTGGGAGAGAGGGGTAGGCAGAGAGGGGTAGGGAGAGAGGGAGAAAGAGAGGAGGGAAAGGGAAGGGGATGGGGACAAAGCTGTGGCCCCTTTCTGATATGTTTGTCATATATATATATGTTAATTGTTATTAGCTTCCGAATGTAATGGGTTGGCATATATGAGTGAGAGAGTGAGGTTTGGCGGTCTAGGAACATCCGAGATCATCTCAGGACAGGCACTGATTTTTAACAGTGCGCACACAAGACGACACACACGCACACACTAGGGTACCGTGCTACGCGATATCCCACTGAGTCGCATTATCCTGACACTGAACCCGGCCAGTCCTTGCCCCCTCTCCTAATTATAACGATGAGGCGCTGCGTGCCACCACGAATATATTAAGTTGACCTGGTTAAAAAAAGAATGAGTTTTCTTGTGGGAAGGACTTGATTCCAATGTCATCAGTGGTGCCCCAGCGACCCTCGCGATTAAGCGATTGATGATGATGATGATGGTGATGTTGATGGGACACAAAAGTGTCAAATGAAACCAGACGGGATGGCTGAATTAGTTAGAG
>CM059186.1:40597362-40652362 GCA_030323885.1 Branchipolynoe longqiensis
ATGGCACCACTGGTACAGTGTTGTCTCTTACGGAGGATAACAATAATAATAACAATAATAAGTAATATTACCTTGCGAATCTTTATACTCGCATAATACGTTATACATCACATATACAAATATGTGTATGTAGTATGTATGCATATGCATCTCTGTATATATCTCTATGTATAGCTCTATGTATATCTCTGTATATATATTTCTGTATATACATGTATCTATCTGTATTTGTGTATATTTCCGCATGTAGCTCTGTATATATGTATGCATATATGTATGCATATATCTAAACATATATCTATGCATATATCTAAGTACATATCTATGCATATGTATATATCTATGTGAATATATGTGTACGTATCTATGTATATCTATGTGTATATATGTGTATATTAAGCATATTTATATATATATATATTTCACGATGAGTGCTTATACATGTATATATATATATATTTCACGATGTGTGCTTAAAAAGGTAATAAAATGTGAGCCTAAAATAACCACGGACTAGCTATTACCAGTAATAGTATTAGGGCGCCCCCTGTCGGTTCTGGCAGACTGCCTGTTTGTTTTGGGATGCTGGCTTAAAGGCCCTATTACCCACAGACTGCGCGGGGCGTCTACGCTACCTTCCCCAATTATCGCCCAATTCTTCGCGCCACGTCCACCGAGTGTGTTCTCACGAGAAGCCAATCTCCTCCCCCACCCACCCCTTCCAACACACACACACACCTCCAACATACCTCAGTCCCAGAGTCATCGCCCCTGCCCTCCGCAGAGTTTATTTATTTTCCCGCCTGTAATTTATTTGTCGCCTCCTCCCCGTGTCGCTGTTGAGGCTGGTTTTCGCTGATTACCTGCACAAACAGTTTACATCAGCGGGTGTTGTGTCTGTGTGTGGTAAGGGGGAGAGGGGAGGGGAGGGGAGGAGTCGGCAGTGGAGGGAGGGGAGGGGATCGAGGGGAGTGGGAGGGAAGGAGAGGGAGAAGGGGGAAAGGGAGAGGGAGGGGGGAAGGGGCGGGAGGAGGAAAGAGGGAGAGGGGAGGGGGAGGGGAGGGGGGGAAGGGGAGAGGGGGACACAGGGGAGGGGGAAGGGGGAGGGGAGGGGAGGGGAAGGTGGAGGGGAGGGGAGGGCAGAGGGAGGTGGAGGGCAGGGGGAGGGGGGGCAGGGGGGGCAGGGGGAGTGGGAGGGCAGGTGGGCAAGGAGAGGGGGAGGGCAGGGCAGGGGGGCAGGTGAAGTGGCAGGGCAGGGGGGGGGGGCAGAGGGAGGGGGAGGGCAAGGGAGGGAGTTGTCAGCTGCTCGGGCGGTCTGTGCCAACAGGGGGCGCCACGTGTTCGTCCAGCCGTGCACATGCGCAACGTGAAGGTTGGGTTTCCCGCGCTGTAATCGCCATCCGGATCTATCCAGTTGGTTACAGCTTTAATGCTGCATAGTTTGATGGTGTTGGGTTTCTGTCATTTTCTGATATACATATATTATGTTGATCACAATAATCTACATTACTTAAATTTGAAGTAACTTTGATTTAAAATGACTAACTCAGGAAATATTTGAAGTGGAAACTTGAAATATTAATTTTGGCGTTATGGTAAAAACCTTTATGAAAATATTAATTTGTGCAAGTATATGGGTTCACTATAATATCATTTCCACACTGCATTTACCTAATGGCCCTGTCACACTACGACGTGACTACGTCAGCGTAACCACAACGTGAAAATAATGATATCACGTCGAAGTTATCGGCGTAATATGCAAATTGTGGACGTGAGCGTAACGTGAAAGTAACGTGGGTGTACGTCGTGACCTTAGCTGTAACGTGACAACGTTAGGGGGGAGGGGTAATTGGCGACGTGACCGGGCGTTAGTGTAACGTGAGCGTAACGTCGCCGTAACGGGTGCGACGTGGACGTAACGTGACCGTAACGCCACCGTAACGTGACCGTAACGTGACCGTAACGTGACCGTAACGTGACCGTAACGTGACCGTAACCGTGACCGTAACGTGACCGTAACGTGACCGTAACGTGACCGTAACGTGACCGTAACGTGCAAAACGCTGCCCACACGTTGCTCCCACCCGGGCCGTCGGTCTGACGTGACATAACGTGACTCTAACGTCATTTACGCTGCTATAACGATCGCGGAACGTCAACCTAACGTCATTGTCACGTCATCCCAACGTAACGGCTTCACGTTGAGATACGTCGAAAGTTTTGAACAGGTTCAAAACCTCGACGCGCGCCGACGTAACACGACGTAACATGACGTAGCTCGACGTCACTCTAACGTCATTATGACGTCATCATAACGTGACCCAACGTACGGCAACGTAATGACGAAAAATCATCACGTTAGGCTCACGTTGGCTCGTTACGTCGTAGTGTGACAGGGGTATTACCAACACCAACACATGCAACGGCCAATCAAGGCCAATGCAGCTTACGACAATGCCATAGCCAAAGCCATAGCCAATGCCATAGCCAACGCAACACATACCCAAAGCCATAGCCATAGCCATAGCCATAGCCATAGCCATAGCCATAGCCATAGCCATAGCCATAACCATAACCATAGCCATAGCCATAGCCGATTCGGCCACCGCGCCCGGTATATTTATTGCCTCGAGGGCAGCTGTATTTGTTGTATATTATTGCCGGAGGGCAGGTTCATTCAGGTGTATCATTGCTGATGGAGGGTGAGTGGGTGGGAGGGTAGGGCGGTGGGACGATGGGAGGGAGGGAGGGAGGGAGGGGGAGGGTGGGGAGGGAGCGGCAGGAATCAGAGTGGGCAGCTTTACACTGCTACACGAGGGTAACGCTAATAATACATTACTTCTAAAATTAAGACAAACAAAAGAATTGTATCCACTTATACACAAATATAATTCCACATTTACCAACAACAAATCCCCGCCAAAGATTTTTGTTTTAAACCCGCAATACTATTGCAATTTTGGGAGATATACCCCAACTGAACGTTAAAGTTTGAATAGTCCAATGGCTTTGAGTTTCTGTAATTTTTCTTAGATAAATATAATAAATTGATTGCTATTATCTACCTTAGTTTAGTTTGAAGAAACTTTTATTTTAAATGGCTAAGTTTTCTGATATTTGAAGTGCAATTAGTTTGGGCAAACACACCAACAACTCTGACACCATAGGCTTTTAGCAGTAAAAGATTCTATTTAAATTGCCTCAGCGTTCCCTTCTATATAGCACCAAAATGCTTACTAAGTGCAGCAGTATCTAAGTTAGATAGTAGAATCAATTCTAGATATTTGTTTTGGTTTTGAAAATTTGATTCTTCATTGGACTATGCAGCTTTAATAAGTGCATCAGTTTCTAAGTTAGATACGTAGAATAAATTCTAGATAATTGCTTTGGTTTAAAAAAAATTTGATACTTCATCGGACTATGCCGCTTTAAGCAGGTAGGGAACACGCCTAGCCACGCCTAGCTCCACTTTCCACTTTTAGTGTGCGAATCCGCTCCCAGGGGTCGCACCACGCGACGGTGGGACCAGGCGCGGTGGCCTAAACGGTAGAGCGTGAGCCTCGCGTGCGGAAGGTCGGGAGTTCGGTTCCTGGTCGAGTCAATCCAATGACATAAAATTTATACTTGTTGCTTCCTAGCCTGGCGCTCGGCAGTAATAGGATACGGCAAGGATTGGTTGGCTCAGTGTCAGGATAATGTGACTGAGTGGGATATCGGGTCATGGTGCCAGTGGCCTGATTTGGGGCAGCACTATGAAGTCGCCATGTAGTGGGCGCTGTCACAAGTGGGTACCAATCCTGATATGACCTTAGATGTTGCAAGGATGTCAAACTCCAACAACCAACCAACCACACCCCAGTTGGTGAAGTAACTTTCTCAGACACCCCATCAGCAGGTGTCCTCCCTCGGCTGGTCAGTGCTCGACTGGCGTCATGTGTTGATTCCTTTCTGCATGACCTGTTGCCACAGAGGTCAGGCGTCTGCTAAAGCTCTCCTCGGGAGGAGGGGGGTATGAGCAGTGTGAAAGGGGGTAGGGGTGGGAGTGGGGGGCAAAGTCATCTTTTTTTCTCTTGAAGATTTATACTGCCTATCATGGATAAGTCTGAATAGTCTTGTTTTCACCATTAGACAGTTGGTCGATGCAAAAGCCCGAGACTACATCCTACGTTGGTTGGTTGTTGGAGTTTTTCGTCATGGCAACATCTAAGGTCATATCAGGATGGGTACCGACTTCTGACAGTGCACAGTCATAGCGACTTAATAGTGCTGCCCCTCTGGGAAATCAGGCTTCCGGGACCATGACCCGATGTCCCACCCAGTCACATTATCCTGACATTGAAGTAACCAGTCCTTGCCCTATCCTATTAATGCCAAACACAACGCTAGGAAGCGAAAAGTATCAATTTTTATAAATCATTAGTTTGACTCGACTGGGAATTGAACTCCCGGTTTGAATCCTCAATCAATCAATAGTTCCGTCCTCTAGTCGAGGGTTGGATGCAATGGTTCTACACTTGTCCCGATGGTGTGCTGTTCTGATACTGATAGACTGTGAATAATTCAAGCCTGTCCACTGTGAAATATTTGTAAACCATGATCTTCTTGGTCTCCCTCTCCCTCTGCTGCCATTCACCTTCCCTTCCAACAATGTACGGTATATTGAACTCTGACGAATGATGTGGCCAAAATAAATAAGTTTCTATGTCTGTATAGTGGCAAACAAGCTTTTCTTATTTTTAATTTTTCTGAGAACTTCTTTGTTGGTGATCTTCTTTGTCCATGATATTTTCATCATCCTTCGATAAGTCCACATCTCAAATGCTGCTAAACGTTTGTACATTTTCTTAGAGATTGTCCATGTCTCAGCCCCATACATTAGAGTAGACCACACATAACACTGAAGAATACGCTTCCTTGTTTGTATTAATATCTTACTTGATGTTAACACTCTATACATTTTGGAGAATGTTGTTCGGGCTATTGTTATTGAATCCTACGATCTACTAAAAACGGGAGACGGACGCCCAAACTCATCCGGCTATCCCATAATATGCCACACAATAAAGCCATCCACAAATATGTCTCCGAGCAACCTGGCGAGTTTGTTTGTTTGTTGTTGTTTTACGTCCTAGCAACATCTAAGGTCATATCAGGATGGGTACCGACTTGTGACAGTGTGCACTCATGGCAACTTTATAGTGCTGTCCCACTGGGAAACCAGGCCGCCGGCACCATGACCTGGTATCCCACTCAGTCACATTATCCTGACACTGAGCACACCAGCCTTGCCCTATCCTAATAATGCTGAGCGCCTGGCTAGGAAGCGACAAGTATCAATTTTAAAGTCATTGGTTTGACTCGACCGGGACTCGAACCCACGACCCCACGATCTACCAGCACGGGAGACGGACGCTCCAACCCACTCGGCCACCCTGTCTGGTCCACCTGGCGAGTCCCAAATGCATCCTGAATGATGTGGGGTGAACAGTATGCATTGTACACTTGAAAGGAAAACTACTGGGTGATGTTCCATTCATACGACTTAACTGGGTGCTGAATGCAGTTAACACAATTGTTATTGTTAGGAGCTGGGCACTCTAATCACATATTGTAATGCGTAACAGTGGCGCGAAGGCAGGAGGTGTTTATGAGGGTAGTGGAGAGGAGGGAGGGGGGGGAGGGAGGGCGTGTACAAGTGAGAATAGTGGTGGGTGAGGCGGGGAGGGGAGGGGTGGGGGTTGGGGTTGGGGGTTGGGAGTTGGGGTGGGGGGAAAACTGTAGACCGCCTCACTTTGATATAAATAACGCCATTTGTCACAATAATCACCTGTTTACAAACGCGCCGTCCTGTTTCCTCTCCTGCTAATTACCTCTCTGCATGGGGTATGGTGGTGGACGGTGGAACCGGGCTGAAGTGTTCAGATGTGTGTGCAGAGTAACAAGGTTAACATCAACGGCAATAGCAACAACAAAAACAATAGCAATGTTAACATCAACAGCAATAGCAACAACACAAACAATAGCAACGTTAACATCAACAGTGATAGCAACAACAACAATAGCAATGTTAACATCAACAGCAATATCAACAACAAAAACAATAGCAATCTTAATATCAACAGCAATAGCAACAACAAAACCAATAGCAATGTTAGCATCAACAGCAATAGCAACAATAACAACAATAGCAACGTTAACAGCAACAGCAATAGCAACAACAAAAACAATAGCAACATTAACATCAAAAGCAATAGCAATAGCAACAACAAAAACAACAGCAATAGCAACAACAAAGACAATAGCAATGTTAACATCAACAGTGATAGCAACAACAACAACAACAATAGCAATGTTAACATCAACAGCAATAGCAACAACAAAACCAATAGCAATGTTAACATCAACAGCGATAGCAACAACAACAAAAATAGCAATGCTAACATCAACAGCAATAGCAACAACAAAAACAATAGCAACATTAACATCAACAGCAATAGCAACAACAAAAACAATAGCAATGTTAACATCAACAGCAATAGCAACAACAACAACAATAGCAACCTGCCCCACAAGTACACCAGCTACATGTGGCGGTGCACATGGGAGAGAATGGGTGGCGGGAGGGGGAGATGAGCGAAAGGGACGGAAGAGGGAGAGAGAGTGGGGAAGAGAGGGAGAGATAGGGGGACAAAGGAAGAGAGGGGAGGGAGAGAGGGAGAGAGGGAGAGAGGGCGAGAGGGAAAGAGGAGAGAGGGAGCGATGGAAAGAGGAGAGAGAGGGGAGAGAGGGAGAGGGGAGAGAGGGAGAGATGGGAGAGGGAGAAATGGAGAGAGGGAGAGAGGGATAGAGGGACATGTACAAAGAGGGAGAGGGTGAGAGAGGGAGAGAGAGGGAGATCGATGGAGATAGAGAGAGAGGGAAATAGGGGAAGAGAGGGGCAGAGAGAAATGGAGAGGAAGACAAGGGGGCAGAGAGGAAGAGAAGGAGAGAGGGAGAGACAGGGAGAGGGGGAGAGGACCACACCACTCTAACACCTGCGAATGTAAATTAGGGATGGATGACACTAATAATAGCCACAGCCACAGCCACAGCCACAGCCACAGCCACAGCCACAGCCACAGCCACAACCACAGCAACAGCCACAGCCACAACCACAGCCACACCCACACCACTCCACAGCCACACCAAGCACACCACGCCACCCCACAGCCACACCCACACACAGCCACACCACAGCCACACCCACAGCACACCCACAGCCACACACAGCCACACACACACCCCACAACCACACCACAGCCACACCCACAGCCCAACCCACACCACACCCACAGCCACACCACACCCACACCCACAGCCCACCAGCCACACCCACAGCCACACCCACAACACCCACAGCCACACCCACAACCACACCCACAGCCACACCCACAGCCACAGCCACACCCACAGCCACACCCACAGCCACAGCCACACCCACAGCCACACCCACAGCCACACCCACAGCCACACCCACAGCCACACCCACAGCCACACCCACAGCCACACCCACAGCCACACACACAGCCACACCCACAGCCACACCCACAGCCAAATCTTGACCACAGAGACCTTCGGACTATGGTTGGGCCCACAATAATTCCTGAAGAATAGTTTGTTTCAACGTATACATGGGATGACTAGTAGTAGTAGTAGTAGTAATAATAGTAGTCTGTTTATGAGTCTCCACCACTACAAGGTGGCAGCAGGGACTACACTGACCTCTGTTGCCCTTCTGAGACAACAGGTGGCAGCAGGCTAGCCAGAGCCGGTCCTTGGCTGGACTGTTCAGTCTGCGACTGGCCAGCTGCCACCCTTCAACCACAAGAGGTTACCTGTGACCTGGCTAGTCAGGGGGCTGGACACTTGATGCTTGACTGGTGGCCGCATGCAAGTGCAGAGGAAAGAATCAAATGTGAGAAGCCGAAGGGATTGCCTCCGTTGTTTCTTCCATTGCTATCAGCATTCACAAAAATTCCGACCAGACACAATATGAGATGGCCTATCACACTTGTTTATAATAATTGATCATAATATTAATAATTGTCAGTTAAGTGAAATTGTGTTGATCGTGTTAGGGAGCCTGTAATAATAGGCGTATAACATGCTATGCCATACCTAAAATTGTGTATAAAAAAAAGAAGTTTATTCTGCCAAATAAGTCTTTTGAGGTGTGGATTTGCTGGTTGACAAAACGCTAATCTAACAAATGTATTCGATGAGAAATAGTGTTTGATGTATTTGCAAGATGGTGTCGAATTAAATCATTTGTTTATTTGTTTGTTTGAAGCTTTGTGGTTAGAGCGTTGTTGTTTATTCGGTGACGAGGAACTGACAATGTACTGTGTGTGGAGGGTGTGTGTGGAGGGTGTGTGTGGAGGGTGTGTGTGGAGGGTGTGTGTGGTGGTGGTGATTGGAGGATGTCTGTTGAGGGTGTGTGTGGAGGGTGTGTGTGGAGGGTGTGTGTCTAGGGTTGTGTGGAGGGTGTGTGTGGAGGGTGTGTGTGAAGGATGTGTGTGGAGGGTGTGTGTGGAGGGTGTGTGTGGTGTGTGTGGAGGGTCTGTGTGGTGTGTGGAGGGTGTGTGTGTTGAGGGTTTGTGTGAAGGGTGTGTGGAGGGTATGTGTGGAGGGTGTGTGTTGTGTCTGTGTGGAGGATGTGCGTTGAGGGTATGTGTGGACTGTGTGTGGAGGGTGTGTGTGGAGTGTGTGTCTGGAGGGTGTGTGTGAAGGGTTTGTGTGGAGTGTGTGTTTGGGAGGGTGTGTGTGAAGGATGTGTGTGGAGGGTGTGTGGAAGGTGTGTGTGGTGTGTGTGGAGGATGTGCGTTGAGGGTGTGTGTGGAGGGTGTGTGTGGAGGGTTTGTGTGGAGTGTGTGTTTGGAGGGTGTGTGTGAAGGATGTGTGTGGAGGGTGTGTGGAAGGTGTGTGTGGTGTGTGTGGAGGATGTGCGTTGAGGGTGTGTGTGGAGGGTGTGTATGTGGAGGATGTGTTGGGGGTGTGTAGGAGGTGTGTGGCATTGCCCGATGGAAATATCAAACTTTAAAACCATAACACTTACTTAAATTTCCCGCTACATATCCAACTTAGATACTGGTGCACTTATTAAGCAAGTGTTTCTGCATAGAAAAGTATGCGATGTCGATTTAGTCAAATGGAACCTGATACTGCTGAAGCCCATTATGGACCTGCCACATTACGATGCTTCTTGCCAGGGCGCCGCCAACGCGCAAAATCACTTTTAATCATCGAGATACGTCAAACTTTTCGGCGCCAGCGCAACATAGTAGTAGCGTGCGGCCAACGTTGTGGTAAAAATTTGGCGCACCGTCCTGATATGACCATAGATGTTGCTAGGATGTAAAACAACAAAAGGCAACAGTTTGGCGCAACATGTGGGAACGATCCTCATGTGCACGCAGCGTCTACCTAGCGTTCACATAGAGTTATTCCAGTGATGTCGACGTGCTTCTGACGTCGCCATAATGTTGGCACCCGCGCGTTGTCGCGCATTACCTGTCGTCGAAAGTTTTGTCCAAGCACAAAACTTTGCCGATCCGATGACCCGCGCTGTCGACCATAGCCGTCCATCAACAAATACCAACGGGCGCCTAACATGCGTATCCCGATGTTGTGCCAAAAAATCATACATCGACACGCGTTGGCTAGAAGCGTTGTAATGTGACAGCACCATTAGGTCCTGAAATTCTACGTGCACCCCAACATTACTTTTGCATGTTTTTAATTTAAATATCTTCTAAGTTAGCCTCTCACTGTAAAATATACTTCAAACTGAAGGTAAATTAGATAATAACAATCAAACTAATATAGCCATCTCAAAAGGTGGCAGGAACTCAAACCCCACGTCCACCGTCACACACACCAAACACCCACCCACCCACCCACACATTCACACCCCACATCCACCGTCACACCCACACATATATTCACACCCACATCCAGCCCACATCCACTCTCACACCCACACCCACACCCACACCCACACCCACACATTCACACCCCACATCCACCGTCACACCCACACATATATTCACAACCACACCCAGCCCACATCCACTCTCACACCCACACCCACGCCCACACCCACACATTCACACCGTACGTCCACTCTCACACCCACACATATATTCACACCCACACCCGGCCCACATCCACTCTCACACCCAGACATTCACACCCCACGTCCACCATCACACACACCAAACAACCACCCACCCACACATTCATACCCCACACCCACACCCACACCAACACCCACATCCACACCCACGCACACACCCATACCCACACCCACATCCACATCCACACCCATAGCCACACCCACACCCATATCCACACCCACACCCACATCCACACCCACACCCACACCCACACCCACACCCACACCCACATCCACATCCACACCCATAGCCACACTCACACCCACACCTATAGCTACACCCACACCCACACACCATACATCCACCATGACACCCACCCACACACGCACATCCGCACCCTCACCCCCCATACATCCTCACACCCCACACTCACACCCCACACTTTCCCACACCCACATTCGACATCCACCCTCACCCCCAAACACCAACACTCACGCCCTCACACTCTCACGCCCACACAAACACAAACACCCACATCCGCACACTCCCCCCACCCACCCACCCCCACCTAACCATACATTCATCCCTCATCCCTCACCCCAGTCCACCCCCCCCCCCCCCCCCAACTCTACCCCACATCTCACATTATGATAGTTTTCCCTTCTGTAACTCCCTCCCCACAAAAAGCTAAAATTTATATTTGTTTAAATAACGCCATTTATAAAATAATCCCCCCCCCCTCCTTTATTCCACCTCACCCCCAGCTCTACACGTACTTAGAGATGATGGGGGTAGGGGGTGTATGTAGAAAGTGAGTCGGTGATGTGGATTTCGCTGGTTGGTGATGTACATCGATGCTCAACGCATTGTTTACACATGTCCCCAGCGTCGGCCCGCATGTCGCCATAGAAACGCCGGCGACGCGACGCGGGGCATGCTGGGAATGACTGAAGCACCCGGATAGGCAGCCATCTTTGCAATCAGGGCCCATTGAAGGGTCACTGTGGGAGAGACAATGGAAGGAGGTAAGAGTTATTATTTTTTTAGATTGCTTTTGCAACTATTTGGAAATGTTGATAGCTTTGATCTTTTCTTATTAAAGTTGGATTTTTTTTCTCCTCTTTTTTTCTCCCCACCCCTTTTTTTAATTTATTTTATTTTTTTTTTAAATTAGCCAGAGATAAATGTGGCTAATAATTAAGCGATATATTCGCTTCTTATCGATTATATTGTGAATATTTTGGGCATTTAATAGTTACCCACAATTTGTATATGATTTATGAGCTTAAAGCTGCATTAAGCTGTTTAAAGCTGCGATGAAATCTTAAAATTAGCAAAACCAAAACACATGCGTAGATTTAACCCTATATATCCAACCTCCACAATGGTGCCCTCATTAAAGAAACATTTTTTGCAGTTTGATGTGCCTAGGCCATGCTTGAAAATGGGCTTAAAAAAGCCCAAGTGCAGCCAAGTGCAATACACACACAAACTAATTCAGCATATTTACACTCCATATATCTACAAAATAAATCTATTAAAATAAAAGTTAGTTCTGTGAAGGCCCTGTCACACTACAACGTTTCCCACCAACGCGCGTCGATGTGTTGCCTTTTTGGTCAAAACGTCGGTACACGTCGGGACACGTTACCAGCACATTACCGGCGCGTTACCGGCACGTCGGTACACGTTGAGTGATAGCAACGTGTGAATCAACACGTCGGCAGCCGTCGGCGCGCGTCGGGTCGCGCCGATCGTTTTGTGCTTGCACAAAACTTTCGACGTGCCCCGACGCGTGCCGACGGGTTGGAGGGGGCATTACGGATGCGTTACCAACACGTCGATACCCGTTGGCGGCGCGCCGGCAGAACGCTGGCATAACGTTGATCAACGTCGGTTAACGTTGGCATTTTCTTTCTCCAAAATGCGACCGTTCCGTCGGCGCGTCAGTAACGTCCCATCGACGGGTAGTGGGCGCACTATTGGCATTGCTCCAGCGTTTCTCGACACGTTGGACATGTTGCTGGCATGTCTTGACGTGTTGCTGGCATGTCTGCCAAGCGCCTAACTTTACCGGGCGTTCTGCGAATCTTTCATCACCGTTTTGGCTTTGAGTATATAATGGCACCCGTTAATGACACACTACCCCCACGCCGTCGGGGCGCCGGCGGCACACCGACAACACGCCGATAACATGCTGATGGCACGCTGGGAACTCGCTGGCGGGACGGTGACACTTTGTTCCGCCGCACATCAAACCCCGTTGGTCGTGTGCTCATAGAACGCTACTAAAACTAACAGTAACACGCTGCGCCCCATCAAACTTTCTCCCAAAATGCCGAAGAGTTGGACGTGTGTCGACGGGTTGCAAATATTTTGCGCATTGCCGGCACGCCGGTGAGAAACGTCATAGTGTGACAGGGCCTTAAGGTATACCTATGTAAAGTTGGTCACCGATGGGCACGACCGACTGGACCGGAACCAGGGCACGGGGGGAGTTGGAAATAAACCACTTGATACACAGATGTCGTTGCGTACAGTCGATCATTTGCAGTTTAAACTACATTAAGGTTGCATAGTCTAGTGGTTTTGAATTTAGGTAATTTTTCTGAGATAAATATATTGAATTGATTGTTATAATCTACCTTACTTTAGTTTGAATGTAACATTTATTTTAAATGACTAACCTTTGAGATATTTGAAGTACGAACATATCAAATTAGTTTGGGCAAAACTCTGGCACCATAGGAGGCTGCAGACATCTGGGTACTTAGCGCATCATGCCCTAGCAACTATTCAAGGTGGTGAAAACAATGGCAGTCACAGCATTGAAGCGAATGTAAATAAAACAAAAAGCACAAATCTATTCACTGCTATTATCTAATTCTGTTATGTAGAACCATAAATATTCACTCGGGAGTTGAAATAATGTTATTCAGGAGTATAACTTACTCAATAAGTGAAATTTGGTCAATTAAACCCAGAATCCAAGCGATATTAGGGCAGCTGCCGCATTGGCGGCGTTATTGTGAATGCAAATAAAATAAAAAGCACAAATCTATTCACTGCAACGATCTCATTCTGTTGAAATAATGTTATTTAGGAGAATAACTTACTTAATAAGTGAAATTTGGCATTATTGCAAATGTCAATAAAACAAAAAGCTGGTTTGTTTTCACCGCGTCCACCGGAAGTGACTTGAACGCGCACCCTCCTATAGGCTTCTGCAGATATGGGTTCTATTAAATTGACTCACTATTCCCCCTCTATGTGGAAGCAAATGCTTACAAACGGCATATGTGCAAAATCAAATCTACATAATTATTTTTGTTTTGAAAATTTGATGCTGCATCTCAAACAATATGGCCGAACATCAAAACCATCAGATTGTGCAACTTTAAAGCTGCATAGTCCAATGAAGCATCAAATTTTCAAAACCAAACCAATTATCTAGATTTGATTCTACATATCTAGCTTAGATACTGATGCACTTATTAAGGATTTGTCGCCATATAGAAGGGAATACTGAGCCAATTTATTAGAACCAGTTAAGGAGCCTATGGTGTAACTGTCAGAGTTTTGGCTTGCTTGCCCAAACTAATATGAAATATTTACACTTCAAACATCCCAAAAGTTAGCAATTTTAAATAAAAGTTACTTCAAACTAAATTATGGTAGATCATAACAATCAATTCAATATAATTATCTCAGAAAAAAATGACAGAAACTCAAAACCACCCGACGATGCAACTTTAATAAGTTGACTAGTAATCTAATCTAATCTAAAGTATCGCCTCAATGTGTGCCAAAGTATGTGATTTTCGACCAACATGTCAGCATACGTCATCGTACGTTACGTGTACGTTGGGCATATGGCGTAAACGTTCTGGTTATGTCGGTATACATCATCTCTAGCGATGGAGTAACACATATAACGTTGGTCAGCGTTCCGTGAGCGATACAAGGATTTGCGAACGTTTTGCAAACATTTTGCGAGGCAAGTGAACCCTCTCATATGCTAGCAATACATCAGAGATACCTTCTGCATACATTACGTACGTTGTGTGTACATTGTGTATATGCCCATTTTTACCCCCCCACCACTGAAAAGTTAGATGAATGCCGACGTACTGGCAAATTTTCTACCGTTGAGCACGCACTGACGCCATACATCATAGTGTGACAGGGCCTTCAGTTGGATATGTAGAATCAAATCTAGATAATTATTTTGAAAAATTGATACTTTCATCGGAGTACGCGGCTTTAATAAATCCATCTCAAACAATATGGTAGGAATTCAAAACCGTCGGATTGTGCACCTTTAAGAAAACGCACCCATTCCCAGCAGGTTCCTTTATATCAGAACTGACAGAGTTTATCTGTGACCGGTATTATCGCCCATTGTATTTGGAATAACGTATTAAAAGGTGTGTCCCAGGTAGGGGGGGGGGGCTTTTCAACCCCCACTGAACGCTCCCCACATGTGTTTGCACACGACTCTTTTCTGTGCAATTTGTTGTGAGGAAGCAATGCATTATTATAAAGCGGCGGCAAATTACAGTAATCAAACTGTGTCTGTAGTCATTGCCATCAATGATGCACTCCTTTAAATTCATCAAAAGAAGAACCGCATGAGGGAGAAGAGAGGAGAGGAGGGAGGGACGGGGGTGTGTGTGGGGGGGGGGGGGAGACACACTCATATACATATTAGCTCATTCATTTCAATCTATTATGCAACTAGGAATACAAAAATCAAGAAAACACTAGTAGGTTTTGTGTGTGTGTCTATTGGTTGTCGTTGCAGGGTAAATTAGTGGGGAGAGGATGCCGACAGAACACAGGGGGCGCAGATAACAGAGCTCTGATTCCTTCACACACACACACACACCGCCACCATCACACACACCACCCACACCATCACACACAGCTCACCCGCCACCCACCTTCACACACACCGCCGCCACCATCACACACATCTCACCCCCACCACCACCAGCACCACACATACGCCACCATCACACCCCTCTCCCCCCCCCCCCTCTCTCCTCTTCCCCACCCCCACCTCCCACCTCCCACCTCCCACCATCACCTCCAGGCATATTTCCGGGTGGGTGTTTCAGGCGGACCGAACCTAAGTCGGTGTAGTTAACTTTGCACCTGCTATGACAGTTGGAAGTGGTGGGTGTGTGGGTGTGTGGGTGTAGGGGATTGAGGGGGGAGATGGGGGCATCGGGTGCTATATTTCAATTCCAGGCTGTCATACTCACACGCACACAAACATACCAATGCACCCCACCCGGTCTCTGCTCCACCATTTCCTTATACATGTATTAATATTATGGTATCTAACATAGACACCCCTGTCTACATATACACACCACACACATACACACGAGCACACTCATATTCATAAAGACAACCTCTAACATAGATGATCACATACACACACACGCACACACACATATATATATATATATATATATATATAATATATATAATATATATAATATGTAGGCTGAAGGGAGGCAACGAGGGGGTATGGGCGATATCATTTATTAACAGTAACAGGTAATAGACATAAGCGTATAACATCCGTAGATAACGAAGTTGACAATAGGCAATATCAACAATAGGTAATCAATAGCATAATAGCATAAGGATATCTGGCTGGGCAAACGCCCTTACTAAGAAAGACGTAAAGAAAAAAAAAAAACGGTAGGAGGTGTTGTCAGTCTGAAGCGCTGAAGGCTGAGCTGAATGCCAGGCCAGCGCAGTGTGGACCAGTGCCCAGCAGCGCGACACAGGCGCTGCACATGCCCTGGCGTCGAACCCGGGAACCACAATGGTGGGACAGGCTAAGAACAGGCTTGCCGGAAACCCAGCTTACCACCCGCCTACAGTCAGATCTGCGAAGCTGTAGGCTGAAGGGAGGCAACGAGGGGGTATGGGCGATATCATTTATTAACAGTAACAGGTAATAGACATAAGCGTATAACATCCGTAGATAACGAAGTTGACAATAGGCAATATCAACAATAGGTAATCAATAGCATAATAGCATAAGGATATCTGGCTGGGCAAACGCCAATGGGCGAAGCCCGAACCCAGCAAGAAGAAAAGAAAAAAAAAAACATCAATAAGGAAGAGAGAAAAAAAGAAGAAAAGAAAAAAAAAAACCAAAAAAACAATTAAATTAATTGGTCAATAGAGTTGGAAACTCTCAAGTCATTTAAGATGCGCTCAGACAATGGCTGAGCGATATATTTATAAATACGGTCCGAACGCCAATCACCACGGGTTTTGAGTTCCTCCACTGAAGCTCCCTGCATATGTAAAAAGGTACAGCCCCCCCTCCGTAAAGAGTGGCAAGAAAAATCATCAGAATTTAAGCCAACGATACGAGTAAAAAATTTTATAGTGGACTGCAACTTCCTGTAAGGAAGAGGCATAAACCCTCCAGAAGGGGCAGGGACCTGAAAAGCAGGTACGTCAAGAGGTAAAGGAGTCTGAGCGAAATGTTTGAGAGTCCAAAAAACCGCACACAACTCTGGATTTTTAAGCTTGGAAATCGGGATTAAAAGTTTCCGTTCGGAAAATTGAATGGTTTTTGATCTCCGAACGGATAAAATCATCCCCCAAGGGAAAAAAGAAAAATCTGAGCGTAAAAGGACAGAGTCTGAATCAGTTAATTGACATTTCCGAAGAAGCCCACGAAAGCCGGTAAGGATGGCGGCTCTAGTTGAAGTGTGGCCAACGGAGTCGGAAAAAGCAGAAAAATCAGGGCCAAGTGATGAGGTAAAAGGGGAGCAGCAGTTTTAACTGATTGGCCTAAGACCCGTTTAAGACCGCCTAAGGTCGTCCTTACCGTGTGGTTGGAATAATCAATAGGGGTTACCCCTTCAGAACGAAGGAAGAAATTTAAGGCAGATAAATAATTGGTTACAGAACTATAATTCAAAGAATGCGAAAGCCAGGCAATATAAATGGCAACCTGAGTGGGGGGGCATGGAGTTGGGGCAAGCAAACCATGGAATTCATCAATGAACTTAAAATATTTCCGCAATTGCATAGACCGCGTGGCGATGCTGTTCGGAGCGTAATAATGCGAGGCAATGTCTCTCGCTTCAGCATGAAGCGCAGCAAGACCTGGAAGGAAAGGTCAATAAAGGTTTAATCAAATAAGTGTGGACAACAATGCAATGAGCTATGGTCAGCAGCTGGAATTTTACCCCGAGAACGCTTGTCTCTCCACCTGCTCAAACCATCACAGACTGAATTATAACTGGTTTTAATGTGTATAGCGGAAATATTAAAATTGTATCGGACGGAGACCCAGAAGAGCCTCTTTAACCAGTTCATTATAACAGGATTGGAAGACTTGCCAGTATTCAAGGCGGAGAGGACAGTTGTATTGTCAGTGACAAATATAATATTCTTATTAGTCCAGCCAAGACACCAACGGTCAGTAGCTGCAATAACCGCCCACATTTCACGCACATTTATGTGAGCATCAGAACATAAATCATCAGACGGCGCAATATGCTGGTACAGTTTGCGAGGAAAAATGTCAGAATCAAAGAAGCCCACGCACCAATCATATTGGTGCAATGCACCGAAACCAGTGTTCGAGGCATCAGTATAGACGGATAAAGATTGAGTGTGGATGCCGAGGATTTTTTTGTAACCATTAAAACAATCAACATAGGTTAACCACCAGTTAATTTTGTCTCGAAAAGCAGTGTTAATTCGAAATCTATGGTATGGGTGTCGCAAGGCTTTGATGGCATCATATATCCTAGAGGAAAAAGATCTACCCCCTCTGACAACGGTAGAACAATGTGACAAGCGACCGCCAAGGCGCTCTAATTGTTTACGAGTGGCTTTCCTCTTGTTCAGAAAGAACTTCAATTCCAATTTAAGTTTAAAGACCTTGTCAGGAGGCAGGCGAAGCTGCATCCGGACAGTGTCAACATCGATACCAAGGAAACGATTTGAAGTTGAAGGAGAAAGTAGTTTGGGAAAGCTAACAAAAAATCCCAAACGTCTAAGAATTCCAATTAGGATTAATTGTTTATCGCGACATCCAGCAAAGGAATCATCCAAAATTGCAAAATCCTCAAGATAATTGACTAGCCTAGCGACACCTTGACGCACAGCACAACGGTAAATGAAATCCGAAACCTTACTAAATATATAAGGACTACTGGATAAGCCCATAGATAGTCTGTTATCGAGAAAATACTGAATTTCCCCATTTAATGTCCAAATTAAACCTTGATTAAGTCTATCAATAGGTTGGATAGTAATGGCACGGTAGGCATCCTTTATATCGATTATAGAAAGAAAATCGTTTGAACGCAACATTCCTATTAAAGTGTCTAGAGTTTTATAGTTAAATTTACAACTTGTTTCATCAACGAAATTATTAACAGATTTATTGATAGGTTTGCTGCAGTCAACAATTAAACGTAAGCCGGTGGGAGATTTAGGAACGCAAAATATATTATGAGAGCAATGAGGCGGTTCAAGTGTCTTGCTCAAATAGCCGAGTTCTAACTCAGATAATAGTTTCCTCTCGATAAATTCAGAATGGACAATGTTAGCAGTTGGATTCTGTCTCGCAGAATAATTGTTATGGAAACTCCTGTTAATTATCCTAAAACCGAAAATTGCGCCATGCAAGATATAAGCCCAGTCAGGGTCAGAGTCACCACGGAAAAATAATTCAACAAATACGCGGCAAGGTTTAAATTGTGTTAACTGACCGGCAATGTAATGCTTACATAGGCAGTCGGCGTCAAAACAAGCACGAGTAACAGAAAATGATTTCACAGGCTCAGCAGGACAGTTTAAGTCAATTGCGGAAACAGAATAACCTAGCACGTTAGAAATAACAGTTAACCAACTTGATTGTATGTTTTGCCAAGTCGGAAGGGGTGTTACGTAACTTTCTATAGGAGTAGGCTGAGCCGCGGCAGCCATTGCGCTAGGCACGCGGCCCAAGACCAATTTGCCGGCCACATGGCCTAATTTAGGCAGAGGGGGCGTAGCACATTCCACACCTTTCGTACCCACCTCGTTACTACCAGAATAATTAACAGAAGTCAAATTGACAGCCGGTAATGAATTCAAATTGCGGCCAGAATTGTTAGCAGAAATACAAGAAAAATGACAAGTTACAAGTGCTGTTTTCCTCCGCCTATTCAATCAATCACGGCGACACGCCCCACGCCTGTGTGCATAGCTACCGCAGCGAGAACACCAATGGCCGTAGCTGCACGTTTTGCTGTCACGCGAACAGCCAGACTCATTATTGTGATTAAAACAAGGTTTTTTATTATCACGCGTGTAGAGCTTTGAAGCATTGCTCGCAGTTGAACTGGCGGCTTTCTTATCCTTGATATTCTCAAAAGCATAGTAGCGTAGCGCCAACTCATTGTTACCAGCCGTGAACGCACTGTAGCCCTCTTTAACAGCAATTTTACGAATTTCAGTGTCATATGAGACATGTGCAGAGTTTGTGAAGTTATTAGCTTTTGCTTTTGAACATATGAACCTTATGTGCTTTATAATTGAGAGCGATGCCTGATAGCTTGAGTCCGACTTATCCAGAAACCAAGCACAAGTCGCCTCGACAATTTCATAAGCGTTAAGCTTTTTTACTTGTTTGCGGTCATCAGTGTGGTGTTTTAACGACCACTTACGACGTTTTCTGCGCTCATTGCTCGGTGTACGACTGCCCGAACTGGAACTTGATGAATGGCGCCGGTGCCTGCAGCGCCTCGACTTTCTCGACTTGCTTCTACCACGTTCAGGGTTGACATCTAACGCGGCGAGATCCTCCTCGAGTTGCTTTTGTTGCTGAAGAAGCGCAGCCACACGGCGCTTCCGTTCTAGTGACTCGACTTTGTCTTTGAGCGCGCGCTCCTCCTCGGCGTAGTCGTCCTCACTCGCACCTCCAATCGCACCACGTGGCTCCGGTTTGACCTCGGTCGACATTTTGTCTATCGACAGATCAGCTGGAACTATCTCCAACAGCGGGTGCGCTCTCGTCGAGCGCTTCGGAAGCACACTAGCCGCAGCAATGCTCCTCTGACAGTTATCGTCCACAGGCCCGGAATGAGAAGTGCCACAAGTTGAGCAGTAATCTTTAGGCATTACGTACCCGACCCAAAGCCAAGTGGTGACAGTAGCTTCAGCGGTGACAGCAAGGAGCGCGGTGACAGCAGCACGTGGCAACAGGCGTGGTAAAAAAAAACGGTAGGAGGTGTGTCAGTCTGAAGCGCTGAAGGCTGAATGCCAGGCCAGCGCAGTGACCAGTGCCCAGGCAGCGCGACACAGGCGCTGCACATGCCCCTGGCGTCGAACCCGGGAACCACAATGGTGGCGACAGGCTAAGAACAGCGTTGCCGGAACCCCTAGCTCTACACCTGCATACAGTCACTGTATGCGAGCTATATATAACCTCTTCTAGTGACTAGGCAGGGGGGCGCGGGCCAAAAAGAGTTGAGCATTGTGCGATTCGAACCCATGGATTCGAACCCACGTCGAGTCAAACCAATGACTTAAAAATTGATACGTGTCGCTTCCTAGCCAGGCACTTGGCATTAATAGGATAGAGCAAGGACTGGGTGGCTCAGAGCCATGATAATGTGACTGAGTGGGATATCAGGTCATGGGGCTGGCAGCCTGATTTCCCAGTGGGGTAGCACTATAAACTCGCCATGAGCGTGCACTGGCACAAGTCGGTACCCATCGTGATATGACCTTAGATGTTGCCAGGACGTAAAACTCCATAGCCCGCTCGCGCACATACACAGATACACAGATACACACATACATACACACATACACACATACATACACGCATACACGCATACACACATACCATATACACATATACACACATACACACACATGCACGCATGCACACACTCGCGCACTCATGCAAACATGCACTCATGCAAACATGCACTCGTGCACTCATGCACTCATGCACTCATGCACTCATGCAAACATGCAAACATGCAAACACGCAAACATGCAAACATGCAAATATGCAAACATGCAAACATGCAAACATGCAAACATGCAAACATGCAAACATGCAAACATGCGCACACCTACTCACACATACACACACCAACACCTACACATACACATACGTACAAACCTCAATGCAAACTGTGAACCCACCCGCTTATGTATGCAAACATCACCTCAAGGGCACCCAGCCGGAACTGCAGCAACAACAACAGCAACACCACCACCACCACCACCACCACCAACAACAACAACAACGACGACAACAACCTAATTGGCGCTGCTGACACCGATCCTTATCGAGTCGGCGGGCGGCCGTTGGTTGAATAACGGCGGGACGCTGCAGAAACCCGACGCGGCGTCAAAACATGATTTCAAACTAACCAGGCGGCGCGCGATTTGGCGCTCACAAAGGCGAGGCGTGTTTGACGAGGAGTTGAGCCGCTTGTTGTTTTGTGGCCTTCCCGGCGAGGTTGGGGTTGGCGGGGAGCGGCGGGTGGGGTGGGGACTGACCACTCACCGCAATCAGATCAAGGCACCGCGAGGCGTCCAACTGCTAACCTTAGCTACATAGTCATACTCATAAGGCCAATCCAACAATTAAGATAAACATTGAAATTAAACCTTCAAACAAAATATTTTTTACATTCATAATTTTTTTTTCATCGATCCATAATCATGTCATGACAAGATAAGTGGAATTAGCGAGAATTAAAATTATTTTCAGGTAAAAATCTTTTATTAAATTTTTTTTGTATTGGATTTTACATGGTTTTGCGCCTGAACTCGTCATATGCATAAATATAAAATATAAATATATATATATATATATATATATATATAGTTGGATGGTTGTTAGAGTTTCACGTCCTGGCAACATCTAAGGTCATATCCCCGTCCTGATATGACCTTAGAAGTTAGATGTTGCTAGGACATTATAATTAATATGTGTAGAACTATTTACTGACCAGATGGAATGACCGAATGAGTTGAGCGTTTGTCTCCCGTTTTGGTAGATCGTGGGATTCGAACCCGTGGGTTCGAACCCCGGTCGAATCAAACGATGACGTAAAAATTGATACTTGTCACTTCTTAGCCATACACTCGGCATTATTAGGATAGGGTAAGAACTGGTTGGCTCAGTGTCAGGATAATGTGACCGAGTGAGATATTACCATGTCTTGGTGCTGGTGGTCTGGTCTCCTAGTGGGGCTGCACTATAAAGTCGCCATGAGTGTGCACTGTCACAAGTCGGTACCCGTCCTGATATTACCTTAGATGTAACATCAGATCATACAAAAGTACTCCCGATGGGTCTGAGCCCGACCGTTCGACCCTTCTACTTTGCTAGGATAGTAGCGTGTGATGCCACAGCACGTCTCCTAGCAAAGAGTTACAGCAGTGAACCCTTCCCCACATTTGATGGCCAATGCGGCCTGTCTTGGCGAGCAGCCGCATTTGGAAATGCGGGTTGCTCGACCCAAGCCCGCACCGGCCACAGCTTAATTATGGTCTCGCCCACTTCAAGTATATATATATATATATATATATATAAATTGGGCTACGACGTAGGAAGAAGAGACAAGACGGGAAGTGGTGGAAGCCTCGTTTATTTGCTGAGGCACATCTGGCTGAGCAATAATATAGGAATATAGCTCCGCCCATTTATACTCATAGTAATCAATTATATATCCCATATATAAATATATATATATATATATATATACATATATATATATATATAATCTGACCAAGTTTGTTTTATTTAGCGACACCTCTAGAGCACACTGATTTTCATATCATCGCCTATTGGACATCAAGCATATATAAATATATATATATATATATTTATATATATATACACACATATTTACATATATGTGATGTATAACGTCCATTACCCTGGTGTTGGGTGGTTTAACTGCGGTTTCTCTTGATTGGAGTTGGGTGGGGAGGGGGGGGGGGTTGATGGTTGTTTTCGGTGGACATTAGATAGACAATGGCAATAAGCACACTGCCTGAATCACAACGAGCCGCTGTTGATGCACCAGCTGTGCAGTGTTTCTCCACAGATGACTTGCTGCGTGAGTAGTATACGCAAAATACACCAGAGGGCACCACTGTCATCGCCACTGACCCGTCTGTGTCGGTATTGCCCAGGCCAGTTACGTCAATAATTGTTCGCTGCTAACGCAATATAACGCAATGCATACATGTCCGTTTGTATTGGATAATACCGGTCTTTGTTTGAGGGTGGATAGGTGGGAAGGAATTGGGGCAGGGCGAGGATGGGGACAAGGGAGGTAGGAGAGGGGAGGTGGAGGGGATGGGGAGGAGGGAAGAGGGGAGATGGGGGAGGGGGAGGAGGGGAGGGAGGACGGGAGGGGGAGGAAGGGAGTAAGGGGAGGAGGGGAGGAGGGGGAGGGGGAGGAGGGAGGAGGGAGTAGGAGGAGCGGAGGAGGGGGTCGGGGGGAGGAGGGGGTCGGGGGGAGGAGGGGGAGGAGGGGTAGGAGGAAAGGGGGATGGAGAGGAAAGGGGGTGGAAAGGGGGTAGGATGAGGGGATGTGGGAGGAAAGGAGGAGGGGGAATGAGGGGAGGTAAGGGGGAGGGGGGATGAGGGGAGTTGAAGAAAAGGGAGGGGAGGAAAGGGGTGAGGATGAAGGGGGGAATGGAGGACGGAGTGGGAGGGGGAGGGTGGAGGGTGGAAGGTGGAAAGGGGAGTGGAGGGGGGGGGGGGTCATTCGAAAGGGCAGATAAACAATGTTTTGTAGTGAGTGGCGCACGGTTGCGGGAAGTAATTGGCGCCCGATGTTACTTCCGGTTCCGGTGGAGATTCACCGAAGGGCGCCGGACAACAGAGGGCGCCCACCTGATGCACGACCAGGGAACAACGGCATAATGAGCTTCTCATTGTCCGCTGCACTGTGCATGAGGCACTTCCGGTCGGTTGGGCAGACCGGAAGTGGTCCCTGGCGACAGCAGAGGAGGCCGGGTCCCATTTTGGATTGTGGGAGAAGCGACATGGGGAGGAGGGAGGAGGGCAGTCTGCTGACAGGCAGGGTGGGGGTGGGGGTGGGGTGGGGTGGGTGGGGTGGGGGTTGGGTGAGGGTGCGAGTGGGGGGGTGGAGGTTGGATGGGGTGCAGGTGGGGGTGACGTAGCGCAACCGCACTGCTGTCTGCTACGAGATGAAAGGACCGGGAAGCAAAACAGACAATTAATAAGTCTATTGCGTTGTAGAGCTGTGTGATGAACTGTGGGGGGGGGGGGGCGGCGGGGGGGGGCGGGGGCGGCGGGGGCGGGGGGGGGGGGTGCTACACCTTTATTGCCAGGTGAGGGGACATGCTGTGAGCAGATGTGTTCATATATATATATATATATATATGTACCCAGCGGCTCGCCGCTGGGATTTAAAAAGACACAGCGTGGAGGAAGATGCGCCGGGCGCCTGCTCCGTCCATCACCCTTACCATCAAAGGCGGGAGGTGGGGGGGGGGGGAGAGGAACAGCCCCCGGGAGCTGTCAGCCGGCGCGGAGCCCGGCCGGCCTGCGGCGGCGAAGCACGACGGCGCGCAACCGTCCGTGTCGCCATTAAGATAAGGCGGGGGGAGGCAACGGCCCCTCTCTCCCGCCAGCGCCTCCCAACGGCTCACCACTCGGCGGCCAGCGCGCATCCAACTCACACAGGTCAGAGCTGCTCTGCCCTAGCGCGTTTTCCGTATCTCACGCCATCATGGCGGAGAACGAGCTTGACCTCTCCCACCCATCCCTCAGGACATTGGGGGGGGGGACGCTGAGCGCGCGGGGGGAGGGCGCGCCGCCCACCGGCGGGCCGGCGCGCCACCCTCTTCCCCTGGCAGGTACTGGGTTCAATGCCCACATTTAACTTTACCTATTGATTGTTAACATGGCCGCGCAATTTGCGGGACTACACCATTGACGTTAACTGGCCGCGCAATTTGCTTGCGTTACATCACTATGTTCTTTGACTTTATCTCACCGCGCAATTTGCTTGCATTGCATTGTTACTGTCATTTGGTTTAATCCATTGTCTCGCTCTGCGCCCATTGGGCAGCGCGCGCGCCTGCTGCACAGGTGATTGACATTTCGCGCTTTGATTTCATCCTGTAGTCGGACTTTAATAAAAAGTCCTTTAATCCCTCCGAGCGTCCTGTGTTCTATTTAAATAGATAAATATACATACATATACATATATTAATCGGATATATGTGATGTATGACGTATTATGCGAGTATAAAAATACGACGGGAATTGTTTCCTTTATAATATTATATTATTATATATACACATATATATATATACATATATATGCATATGTAAACCCCCGTCCTGATATGACCTTAGATGTTGCTAGGACGTAAAACAACAACAAACAAACATGTATAAACATATATACACATATATACATACATATACATATATATACATATATACATATATATACATAATATATACATAATATATACATATACATACATATATATATATAAATATATATACATGTATATACATATATATATACATATATATACATATACATATATATACATATATACATATATATACATACATACATATACATGTATATACATATATATACACATATATGTATATATACATATATGTATATATATATGTATTTATATAATACATATATATATGGGAGGATGAAAGTCATCCAGGTGAGGAGCCAGGTGAGAGAGGGCGGGGGTGGTGGTGGTGGAAGTGTGGATATGGGATAGGGGTTGTATAGGACGGCAGATGCCTAATTAAAAGGAGGCAGTCAGGTCTCAGCGTGTGTCTTGTATGTGTGTGTCTGTCTCTGTGTGTGAGGTCTATTTGCAGCGCCGCTTGCTACCGCTGGTGTCGGCCTGTACAGGTAGGCTGCCGTTTACACATATAGAACTGCTCGGTTTGATTGGGCAGTGACGTGTGAGTGTTGCCGCACTCTCCCCTGTTATTTTACCCGCCGCTCCTTCCATGTTGGCCGACCAGTGGCGAGGTGATGTCCACAGCTACCCGACCACACACCCCACCTCCCCGGCCACATCCCCACCCCCACCTCCACCTTGACACCTGGCCACACGGCAGTTTACCTGTGTTTTTGCACCAGCACGCCCCGAATAATTACATTCGACTAATGACCGGGTGAGGCTCATAATGACCGTGACTGGGAAGGACACGTCACCCCCCCTCCCGCCTCCACCCACACATCCACACCCCAACAGACACAGACACACCAACACACACACCAACACACACCACGTGGGAACTGTAAGGACATCAGAAGGTCATAATTGAACCAAGAACCACCTAATTTGAAGATCACAGTACGCTGTAACACTAAAGGTAGCAAGAATTGTGCTGGTGGAATCCGCTGCACTATATCTATTCGCTTTGCATGAACACTTCCACGGAATTATTCGGGACTATCTGGGACTATTCGATGCTATTGGGGACTATTCGGAAAGATTCTGGACTATTTGGAATGATTCGGGATTATTCGGACTATTCGGGACGAATCGGGGCTATTCGGAATGAATCGCGCATATTCGAGACGAATCGGGACTATTCGAGACCATTCAGGACTATTGGGGACTATTCGGGATTATTCGGGATTATTCGGGACTATTGGGGACTATTCGAGACTATTGGGGACTATTCGAGACTATTCGGGACTATTCGGGACTATTTGAGAATTGTCGGGACTATGCAGAGCTATTCAGGACTTTACAGGATTATCGGGGGCTATTCAATACTATTTGGGACTATTCGAAACTATTTCGGACTAGGCAAAACTAGCCGCCCTCCCCTCCACCTCCGAGGCAAATAACTTCTCACCACTCACCTCACAAGAACCCTCTCCTCAGGCCTTTCATCAACAATCCGCAGAGCGGCGGAATACCTCCAAGATGGGGCCCACGTCACCCTCACATCTCCTACCGCCTCAAGGATGCCATCACCACCCTCAAGGACTCCCACGGACTCCACATTGCAGAATCTACACTGAGCCCTCACAAGCCACCATGTTTTTCCATTCCAGACGGTCTGCACCGATGGCTCCCTTAACTCAACATCAGGTAGAGCCGGACCCGGAATCTTCACCCCCTTCTCCAACACAGAGAACACCACCAGGGTGTCAGACTTTGCTTCCACTCTCAATACCGAGCTCGCCACCATTCACTTGGCCCTCGAAGACCTCCACAACTCAAGTTCCATCATCATTACCGACTCAAGTTCCATCATCAACGAGATTGCCCACCCAAATGCCCGACACTCCCTTGCCGACATTATCCAGATCATAATCTCGACCAGACATCAGGGAAACGTCAACACAGTCTTGCTATGGGTTCCCTCCCATATAGGACTCTAATGTAATCAACAGGCCGACTGTGCCGCTCTAGCCGGTGCCAACCGAGCAGATGTGCCAACCGAGCAGATCACCAAACTGACTGCCGCCGCTTCTCGAGCCACCACCAAACTCTGGGAACGCGCCACACAGAAGGAACAAATATGGAACCCTTATTCAATAAGCTGGCTCTGGTACACCCTGGTCAGAACTAACATCCCCCATCCAGTTGGCCTTCCTGCTTCTACCCAAGTCGCCATCAACCGCTTCAGGACTGGCTACCACCATTGGATTGATGTCCCCAACCTCCAGTGCTGTCTCATGCAGCACTAAGATCTTCAATGTGGCCCACATACTCGCCTCATGTGGCGCCGTCGACAGATCTGCCATCAGTGACTTCATGGAGGACTCTGACCACCAACTCAGTGACAATAGGGATGCTCGGCCATCCTCTCCAGGATTTCCAAGTGATCCTGGAAAGCACTCGCTCACTTCTACCGACAGAATGCAGATATCATCAATGTTATCGCTCGCCCAGACCCTGACACCGAGGACTAGCAGGCCCCACCTCGTCCCCATACCTGACTTGACACCACTACCAACTAACCACTAATTTTCACTCACAACTGAGAGGTAGCCCCACCCACTGCCTAACTAATTCCATCCTCACTTCACTTCTTCCTCTGGCCTTGGCTGGACTTACTGTGCATACCAGTGAATCTAGAGGGACTGATGTTTGGATCCTGGGTGAGGGTGCGAGTGGGGGTGGAGGTTGTCTTATAAAATAGGTACCTGTTGCTGCTCGGCGCTTGGCGTTATGAGGTCAGGACAGGGACTGGGTGCACAGTGTCAGGATAATGTGACCGTGTGGGACATCAGGTCATGGTGTCGGCAGTCTGATTTTCCAGTGGGGCACCACTATAAAGTCACCTGTCACAAGTCGGTGCACATCCTGGTATGGCCTAGTGTCTTACTGGGGCGTAAAACTACACCAACCACCCAGCCTCCCCCGGCCCTCTCAGAGGACTGTGGTTGGGCTCTTAAAGCTGGATTCCATATACGCGTAATGCGTAATGCGTTACGTGTTATGCGTTATGCGAATGCCAGCATTCCATATACGCGTAATGCGTATTGCGTTATGCGTTATGCGTTATGCAGTGAAGTATATAAAAAGTACACACACACAGAAACACAGAAATGAGAAATATGAAGAATGGGACGGTACAAACATGTAGGTTTATGCGGCGGACCTGTTAGGAAGCAGTCTTCATGAGAAATATGAAGAATGGGACGGTGCAAACATGTAGGTTTATGCGGCGGACCTGTTAGGAAGCAGTCTTCATGAGAAATATGAAGAATGGGATGGTGCAAACATGTAGGTTTATGGGGCGGACCTGTTAGGAAGCAGTCTTCAATGAGAAATATGAAGAATGGGATGGTGCAAACATGTAGGTTCATGCGGCGGACCTGTTAGGAAGCAGTCTTCATATTTGGGACGGACCTAACATCCCTCAAAGCAAGCTAAACTGAGCCATGTTTGCAGTGTCCCATTCTTCACATTTCTCATGAAGACCGTAATTATCAGTCGCCTCATCCAGCCTTATATCAATGGACAAATGCGACTGATGCTTTTCTGTTCGCACCACCTTGTCCCGGCTGTCCATAATTATCAGTCGCCTCCTCCAGCCTTATATCACTGGACAAATGCGACTGATGATTTTCTATTCGCACCACCTTGAAGACTGCTTCCTAACAGGTCCGCCACATAAACCTACATGTTTACACCGTCCCATTCTTCATATTTCTCATGAAGACCGTAATTATCAGTCGCCTCCTCCAGCCTTATAATTTTCTGATGCTTTTCTGTTCGCACCACCTTGTCCCGGCTGTCCGTAATTATCAGTCGCCTCCTCCAGCCTTATATCAATGGACAAATGCGACTGATGATTTTCTATTCGCACCACCTTGAAGACTGCTTCCTAACAGGTCCGCCGCATAAACCTACATGTTTGCACCGTCCCATTCTTCATATTTCTCATGAAGACCGTAATTATCAGTCGCCTCCTCCAGCCTTATATCAATGGACAAATACGACTGATGCTTTTCTGTTCGCACCACCTTGTCCCGGCTGTCTGTAATTATCAGTCGCCTCCTCCAACCTTATATCAATGGACAAATGCGACTGATGCTTTTCTATTCGCACTGCCTTTACGCATTACGCATTATGCACCGATCGCTACATGGAGCGATCGGGATAATGGATTTCTGACGCATTTGCATTCGCATTACGCGTGTATGGAATGTAGCTCATAGGTTTCAAGGCGTTTCGATTTTTTGTCGCATTCGCATTCGCATTCGCATTCGCATTACGCATTACGCGTATATGGAATGCAGGCTTTAGGCTGCCTTTTTCCTTCCCCCCCCCAATTTCTCTGACCACTACCCATCAGCAGCCAACTCCTGACCCAATGGGACCGCTTTCAGCAGTCCCCATACAGGGCTGTAGATTTGCAGCCTTCAGCACACCAATGCAACTGAAAACTCCCCCAAAACAAACATAGTCGTATGTATTGGGAGTCTTAAGCAGTTAAGGAGTAGTTGGGACGAGTCAGGACCGTCAGGAGAGGAGAGAGAGGGGAGAGAGGGGAGAGAGGGGAGAGGGGGGGGGGAGGGGGAGAGAGGGGGAGAGAGGGGAGAGAGGGGAGAGAGGGGAGAGAGCGTAGAGAAGAGAGAGGGAGAGAGGGGAGAGAGGGAGAGAGGGGAGAGAGGAGGAGAGAGAGAGAGGAGAGAGAGGAGAGAGAGGACAGAGGACAGAGAGGAGAGAGAGGAGAGAGAGGAGAGAGAGGAAAATGATATGTGAAAGGGGAGAGAGGAGAGGGGGCATATGGGACAGAGGGGTGAGAGGAGAGATATTGGAGAGAGCAGGGAGGAGAGATAGGAGAGATAGGAGAGAGAGGGGAGAGAGAGCAGAGAGAGGAGAGAGAGCAGAGAGAGGAGAGAGAGCAGAGAGCAGAGAGTAAAATGATATTTGAAAGGGGAGAGAGGACAGGGGGTGAGAGGAGAGCGCGTGGAGATAGGGGAGAGTGGGGAGAGAATGGAGAGAAGGGAGAGAAGGGAGAGAAGGGAGAGAAGGGATAGAAGGGAGAGAAAGGAGAGAAGGGAGAGAAGGGAGAGAAGGGAGAGAAGGGATAGACGGGAGAGAATGGAGAGAATGGAGAGAATGGAGAGAATGGAGAGAAAGGGGAGAGAGAGGGATAGAGCGGAGAGAGGGGGCTCTATCTAATGGGCTGTGTGAGGGTTGTCGATGCCCCCGGAGCGGCCCTGCTTGAGGTGCGGGCAGCGCGGCGGGTGGGCCGGTTGGGGGGAGGTGCCGGGGAGACGGGTAGAGACGGGGAGGGGTGCTCGGCGCCGGGGCTCGGCGGTGGGTGGCCGGGCTCCGGGACCACCGGCCCGGGGCGCTGCACAACATCACCCCCTTCTCCACCTCTCCCCGTTTACTCTCAACCTCAACCTCCCACACACACACCGAGTCAGTCTGAATTACTATTATAATAAATGGGCACGATTTAGGGTGAAGTCCCCACCGCCCCCACCCGCTCCCATTTTGACGCATGCCTGTATCATATTAAAATACCCGCATTAATTAATTGGTTGGTGAATTCTCTCGAGCTTGTTATTATTAATTATTTTTTGTGTGATGGCAGAAACGACCCATTGGTGAATCAATTAGGAGCTTGTTCACTGCAAGTAGTGGGAAAATACTGTTGATATATTTTATGCATATTGTATGGTTGGTTGTTGGTGTTTAAGGTCCTATCAACATTGTCTTATCAGGACTGGTACCGACTGTGCGCACTCATGGCGACTTTATAGTGCTATCAATCAATCAATAGTTCCGTCCTCTAGTCGAGGGCTGGATGCAATGGTTCTCCACTTGTCCCGATGGTGTGCTGTTCTGATAGACTGTGAATAATTCAAGCCTGTCCACTGTGAAATATTTGTAAACCATGATGTTCTTGGTCTCCCTCTCCCTCTGCTGCCATTCACCTTCCCTTCCAACAATGTACGGTATATTGAACTCTGACGAATGATGTGGCCAAAATAAATAAGTTTCTTTGTCTGTATAGTGGCAAACAAGCTTTTCTTATTTTTAATTTTTCTGAGAACTTCTTTGTTGGTGATCTTCTTTGTCCACATCTCAAATGCTGCTAAACGTTTGTATATCATGATATATGTGCATAGTGTGTATAGTGCTATACATGCACATATATCATGATATATAATATAAAGAGTCCATGCATGATCTCAACTTAAAGCTGCATAGTCCAATGAAAGCATCAAATTTTCAAAACCAAAACAGTGATCTAGATTTGATTCTACATATCTGACTTAGATACTGGTGCAGTTATCAAACAATTGTCTCCACATAGAGCGGAATACTGAGCCAATTTATAGAACCTGTTACTACAGAAACCTATGGTTTCAGAGTTTCGGCATGCTTGCCAAAATTAATGTTGTATGCTTGCACTTTTAATATCTTAAAAGTTAGCCATCTAAAATCAGTTACTTCAAAATAAAGTAAGTTCGATTATAATGATCAGCCTAATAGCAACAAGTACATAAACTTAATACATTGGCATAGTCCGATAGTTTTGAGTTTCTGTCATTTTTCTGACATAAATATATCAGATTGATCATTATTATCTACTTTACTTTAGTTTAAAGTAACTTTTTATTTTAAATGTAAACATTTGAGATATTTGAAGTGCAAACATGTAAAATTAGTTTTGGCAATCACACCAAAATGCTGACACCATAGACTTCTGCAGTAACAGGTTCTATTATTGTATTAACTTGCCTCAGTATTCCCTTCTATGCAGTAATGAATGAGTGAACCAGTATCTAAGTTAGATATGTAGAATCAAATCTAGATACTTGTTTTGGTTTTGAAAATGTTATGCTGCATTGGATTATGCAACTTTATGCAAATCTAGGTAACTGGTGTGCTTTAGGAAAATGTGATGCATTTAAAGAACTATGCAACATTAAGCAATAACAATGTTTACTAATCAAATTTAATCATGAATAAATAATCATGTGTTGTTCAGGTTACTTTTTTTATTATTAATTTTTTATTGAGGATGTATTTATACTGTCCATAGCATATAAGCCCGGGTACCCAGGCTTGTTTTCAATGCTGGCCAGTTGTAGTGTTGGTGTTATCTTACCACACAGTGGCTGCTGATAAGCTATTTGATTGCCTGCATTTCAGTAGCAGATAGATAATTGGTTGGTATGGTTATAGCCTATGTTAGTTTTTTTGGATTTTCTTGGTATATATGTATTTATTTTTCTACTCTTATTACTAGACTAGCCTACTCCTATTTACATATCATAGGCTTGTACGTAGCTGTATGGTGTGTTATCTGGCTACTTTTGGCATGGTTACCTTCCATTGGGCGTCCCGCTGGTGGGCCGTGACATATCACATGCCCCTTTGCAGTGCAGCTTAATGGGGGTTTCCTAGCCTTATTTTCCTAGCCTTATTTTGTTACATACTTCCTGTTTAAATCCAAATTTGTAATAGATCACACAAGTTCAAATATGATTACTTTACACTGGACATATTTATAAAAAAACACAGTTTCTCCACCCTCTGAAGTGAGTATGCTCAATTATGGTGGTTAAAAAAAACCCACACAATTTGAGCCGCATTCAGTTGCATATTTAACGGAGGTAAATAACTGGGGAGGTGGATGCGGTCAGAGTATGCCCACATGCATCAATCAATCAATCAATCAATTCACAGTAATGAAATGCTCACAATTTAGACGGGTTTATGAAAAGAGAGAGAGAAAAAAAACCCACCCATAGTGGTAACTGTAGACCAATCCTCGGGGCATTATTCCCAAATGGAATTCGCGGGCAAATCAATGCCGCGTCACTGCCTTCGACGTTTAGAACCTAACGAGGGGAAAAGGGGGAGTCTTCGAAATAAATGTTATTTGATAAAAATCTAAATTTAGACAATTTTGCATTGATGTCTTGTTAGAGTTCGCGGATTTCTAGACACTTTGTTTTGTGGAATTCAGACAATTTGTCATTTGTGTGTTAAAGCTGTATAGTCTGATTGTTGTTGGTTGGTTGTTGGAGTTTTAAATCCTGGCAACATCTAAGGTCATATCAGGATGTGTACCGACTTGTGACAGTGCGTACTCATAGCGACTTTATAGTGCTTCCCCACTGGGAAATCAGGCCACCAACACCATGAACTGATCCCAAACTCAATTGGCATGCACACCGAAATGCTGCACTCTGTTTACAATTATATATCCATTTTCAAGTGTCGCAGCATAGCACAGGTGCACCAAACTAATATTAACAAATGCTTACTGAGTGCATGATTATCTAAGTTCGATATCTAGGATCAAATCTAGGTCAGTAATTGGTTTGGACAATGAGATGCTTTCATCTGATTATAATGCATTAATTTTACACCTAAATCCCAGTTTTTCTTCATTGGGTCACACATCTTTTTGGCGTTCTTATAAACGGTGCCAGCCCGTTGACTAATCAACTAGGATTCTTGTCCACATTTTAGTCATCAATTTGTACCAGGGTTGATCCAAATGGTTTCTCAGTACATAATTTACCGAGCTGTGATAAATGACATTGGTATTGAAATTGAAGTAATTGGGTGGGTGAGTGGGTGGGAGGGCGGTATTTGGTTGTTGCGTAATTTAGTTTGGGTAGTTTGGTTTATTGTGATTACACATCCTAGCAACATTGATTGTCACACACACATATATTCATACATGTACATATACATACATACTTATATATGTATGCATATACATATATATATACATACATATGTACATACATATACATACATATACATATACACACATATATATACATATGCATACATATACATACATATACATACATATACATACATATACATACATATACATACATATACATACATATACATATATATACATACATATACATACCTGTACATAAACATACAAACACATACATATACATACATATACATACATACATATACATACATATACATTCATACACATACATACACATACATATGCATACATACACATACATACACATACATACACATACATACACATACATACACATACATACATATACATAACTATACATAACTATACATAACTATACATAACTATACATACCTATACATACATCTCACTGGGAGACTAGGCCACCCACACCATGACCCGCTATCCCACACAGTCGCATTATCCTGATACTGAGCAAGCCAGTATTGTCCCTATCCTAGCAATTCCGAGCGATAAGGACAACCGTTGTATGTAATCAGTTCAGGGTAAATCATAGAACCATACTATATCATACATCAAATCTAATATTATCCACCGCCACTCCACGCCACCCTATACATTTATGTTTTAAAGCCTCGGTAATTTCGATTTAATGTGTTTTTTTATTCCATGGTTCTTCATCTCCTGCCCACCAATTCTGAGCTAGGTTTTGTTGTTGTTTTTCTTCATATTTTTATTCCAGTTGAATAACATCTTTTTTCAGCACCGATGCGCTGGTCTTCCAGCCTTAACAATTATAGTGCATATGAATTATTTATGGATGAGATAATGAGATGGTATGAACAATATAGACATTAGCAGGTTAAAATTAGGCATTACAAATATAGTGGGGATCTTATTTTGCACATGTAGACCAGAGAATATCCATTAAAGGCCCTGTCACATTATGACTCATCTCGCAAGCGTGCCACCAACACATAAAATCACTTTTTTATGACGAGATGTGTCAAACTTTTCAGCGCGGGGGGAAAAGTTGGACATCAGCGCAACATAGCGGTCTGACGTAGTGGTAATGTATATCGATGCATGAGAAAAAAAAAAGAAAAAAGTATGGCACAATGTGTGGCTAATGTGCCTCTCGCACGTGCAGCATTTACTTAGCGTTGGCATAACGCACTCCCAATGTTCTGCTAGCGACCGTTAAGCATGTTGCACAAAGTATGAGAGCGTAGTGCCAGCGCATGAGTGACACATGTCCAACGAAAGTCCAGTGCATTTCAGCGTTGTGCCAGTGTGCTCCCAGCATGGGCATCGTTGGCATAATGCATGAGTAATGCATGACAACATGCGGGGGGCACATGACCCACCCACAAAATGCTCACGGGCACATTTTCAGAACACCGGCAAACGGTATATACATTAAGCGAGCACCAGATGTGCACCCTATACGTCAAATACATCAAGACACGGTGGAGAAATGCCAACTGTGCATCGGCCATATGTTATGCATATGTTAGAACAACGTCGTCATACTTTGGCATTACATTGACAACGCACGGACTGAACTCTCTCTGTCAGAGGAAGGAAAGTCAACATCAGACAACATAAGAACAACGTATCTCGACGTATGCCTAAGGTAGGCATAATGTAAGCACCCATGCGTTGTCGTACGTTGAAAGTTTTGTGCATGCACACAACTTCACCAAGCCCCTGACGCGCACCGCCGTATGTCGATGAACGTTGACGTACATTGACATATACCAACACGCGCCTAACGCACACATAATAATGCATAACGACGTATCCTGACATAGCGGCAAAAAATCACATACGTAGCCGTACGTTTGCGCGATGCATCGTAATGTGACAGCCCCATTACCTTTAGACTATATCAGTGATTTGATGATCATACCTGTGAGGAGACATTAATATAATGGGCATGACTTGTTGATACAGGTAGTCGTGGATTTTGGATTATGCAAATAATGGTTGCACGACTCATTTAAATTGTCTTGGTCAACTATAGCTTTGTCAGTAGTATATGTTTTGTTGGTTTAGCCAGGTGTTAATGTTATAGGCTGGTGGGTACACTTTGGTAGTTGTTATTTCTTTTACTCTTTTTGCCAGGGGGGATTTCAGAGAGGGAGAGGGAAGGGAGTTGAAATCGAAATTGCTTCAATGAGACAAAAAGCAAGGTCTTTGATGCACAGTTCAACCCACTCATCGTTTATACTAGAAAGCTTTAGATCCTTAAGGCTATGGCAGAGAAACAGAAGACAAGAATCCAATGCATTTAATGTTAAAGTGGGACTCAGTTATATTATGCTTATATCCTTCTCTCTATAGCCATGCCAACTTTCGATGTTGGCAGTATCTGGGTACATATTGTCGTGGGGGTGATGAAAATGGGAAATATTGTGCCTAGAGCGGAACTCGAACCCACATCTCTTTGGATTCCAGGCCAGTGTGCTAACCATTACACCACCTAGGCTCCCTCATATCAACACACTACCCATGCCTACCTGTCTATGCAGCTCCTTGCCTGAGAGGTCAGTGCAGACCACTACACTCGTCCCCCTGGAATTGTAAGTCTTTTAATGCTTACAATTACATACATACTGGCAATGCACTTACACATACACAGGGGAGGTTCAACAACTATACAGCATGTAGCTTGTACAGGATCATGGTCAAGCCAACCAGTCTCATGGGGTGATGAAATTGGGAAATATTGTGCCTAGAGTGGGACTCGAACCCACATCTCTTTGCATTCCGGGCCAGTGTGCTAACCATTACACCACCTAGGTTCCCTCATATCAACACACTACCCATGCCTACCTGTCTATGCAGCTCCTTGCCTGAGAGGTCAGTGCAGACTACTACACTCGTCCCCCCGGAATTGTAAGTCTTTTAATGCTTACAATTACATACATACTGGCAATGCACTTACACATACACAGGGGAGGTTCAACAACTATACAGCATGTAGCTTGTACAGGATCATGGTCAAGCCAACCAGTCTCATGGGGTGATGAAATTGGGAAATATTGTGCCTAGAGTGGGACTCGAACCCACATCTCTTTGCATTCCGAGCCAGTGTGCTAACCATTACACCACCTAGGTTCCCTGATATCAACACACTACCCATGCCTACCTGTCTATGCGGCTCCTTGCCTGAGAGGTCAGTGCAGACCACTACAATATTATCTAAAGCTGTATAGTCCGATGAAAGCATCAAATTTACAAAAACCAAAACACTCAATAGATTATACCATGCATACCAAACATAGCTACTGCTGCACTCATACCGTCATCACACTAAGCAACTAAACCATTTCCACTTAGGGTGTATCAGGAAAATGGTGAATATCAGGTAGCAATATAAGATCCCAAGCACTGAAGTCTTAAGCCCTGGTCACATACACGTTACTAAACGTAGTTGAACGTGGTTGAACGTAGGATAGATTGACGTGGGTCAAACGTGGTGTAAGTATGTTAAACTACGGTGAAAAACGTTAAGGTGCGGCAGGTTTTGGTATGGATAAATACGTTATGGCACAGATGCTGATACGTTCAACTATGTTCAACTATGTTCAACTACGTTCAAGGTACATTACCCTCCACTATGGTCAACTACATTCAACTACATTCAAGTATGCTAGAGTATGCTAGAGTATGCTAGAGAACATTAAGCATACGGAGACTTTGCCACAGTACATTAGCCTCTAACATAGTGCTCTTTTGAAGACGTCCAAAGATTAAATCGGAACTCATGGCTGACCCACGTTATTACCAAGTTAGCATGATGGAGAAGTACAGATGGCAGTACTTTCAACTACGTTCAACTATGATCAACTATGTTCAACTATGTTCAACTATGTTCAACTATGTTCAACTATGTTCAACTACTTTCAACTATGGTCAACTACGGTCAACTACATTCAACTATGTTCAACCACGTTCAACCACGTTCAACCACATTCAACCACGTTCAACCACGTTAACCACGTTCAACCACGTTCAACCACGTTCAACCACGTTCAACCACGTTCAACCACGTTCAACCACGTTCAACCACGTTCAACCACGTTTAACTATGTTAGCCTCCACTACGTTCAACTAAGTCCACTGACATGTATGTGACCGGGCCTTTAGAAAGAGCAAAATTGGTCAGCATTCGCTGCATGGTCATGAAAACACAACTCAGGTGGGCTGGCCATGCATGTGGTCTGAACGGATGAGGATAGAATACCCAAATCTCTCTTCTACTGCGAACTTGTGAAAGGATACAGAAATCAAGGTGGTCAGAAAAAAAGGTTCAAGGACTAGTGGATCAATCCATTAGTTATATTACAATAATAAATTATACAGCGCAAAACACAAATATATATATATATATCTACATATTAAATCATTACATAACATGTACTTCCATATATGAATACATAATATGTAATAAATACAAGGTACGTATAGATGGTTATCTATTATTCTAATGTAACTAAGGGGAATAACACAATAGTTATGTAAATGATTAATTAAATAATATTTACTTATACATGATTGAATACTGTACATACATGTATGGGTGATTAATTAAATAATATGTACTTATGCATGATTGAATACTGTACATACATGTATGGGTGATTAATTAAATAATATGTACTTATGCATGATTGAATACTGTACATACATGTATGGGTGATTAATTAAATAATATGTACTTATACATGATTGAATACTGTACATACATGTATGGGTGATTAATTAAATAATATGTACTTATACATGATTGAATACTGTACATACATGTATGGGTGATTAATTAAATAATATGTACTTATACATGATTGAATACTGTACATACATGTATGGATGGCTTGTGCCACATACTTTGTTAGGCTAAAATAACTAATGTATTGATTTACCATTAATATGTACATTAATTAAATATGTACATATATATTTGTGTTTGTGTTGCATGATTGATTATGCTAATGTAACTAACGGATTTATCCATCATTATTATGTGCATGAATGATTAATCATATCCCCAATAATAGTGCTATATCATTTAGCTATACTAGACTAATAGTAATAGATTATATGTACTTATTATTTATTGCATATTATTTATTCACATATATAACTTATAAGTAGAGTACTTTTTATGTTTTAATTAACGATATACATAATATTAATAATGGTAGTTCAATCCGTTAGGTAGATTTACATAACAGTTAATACAATATAATTACAACCCACAAATATATATATATATATATAATATATATAATATATATAATATATATAATATATATATACTATTTATATTCTCTCTCTATATAATATATATATATAATATATATAGTATACAATGAATATAATATATAATGAATATATATATATATTTCAGTCAAGTGTAGCTCTATTAGGAGTTATTTCATTGAGAAGCGCCCAGCAGACCACACAATGAATACGCCCACTCCACAAGCAATCACAACGAGGACCAGGGTACTCCGGTAGCATTCCCAAGTTGTGTCCACACATCTTGTGTCAAGGTGCATATGTCTGAGGACAAGAGAATCCCTTCTCTGGCCAAGTGTTATGTCACTGCCGAGGGCTCCTGCAATCACGATATTGAAAGGATGGAAGGGAGGGGTGAGGAAGGTGAAGAGGGGGTGGGGAATGAGGGGGGGGAGGGGAGTGGGTGAGAGGGTGAGAGAAGGAGGGGGTAACAGCAAAGGGGGGGGGGGGGAGGAGGGACAGAAGGAGGAGGGGGGAGGAAGGAAGAGGAGAGAGGGGGGGGGGAGAGAGGGCGAGGCGGGCGGAGATACAGAGGAAGGGGAGAAGAGGAGCGGAGGAGAGGACTGGAGGAGAGGAGAGAACGGGGGAGGGAGGGGCAGAAGAGGGATGAGAGGGAAGGGGGCGGCGGAGAGGGGCGGAAGAGGAGTAGGGGAGGAGGGAAAAGAGGAGGGCGGAAGGAGGGAGGGGAGGAGGGGGAGTGGTTGGATAGAGGATACGGGGGAGAGGAGGAGGAGCGAAGAGAGTGAAGAGACGGGAGAGGGGGTGGGGGAGGGGGGAGAAGGGGGAGGGGAGGGGAGGAGAATGGGGAGGGGAGGGGAGAGGGGAGGAGGAGAGGGGAGAGGGGCAAGAGAAAGGGGTGGGAGAAGAGGGGGTAGAGAGGAAGGGATGATGAGAGGAGGGGGAGCTGGGGAGGAGGGGGAAGGAGGAGGTGGGGAGGAGAGGTGAGGGCGGGGGGATGGGACAGAGGAGCGAGTACTGCGTTAATACACCATGTTCCCGCCAGGTAATTTACCTCCGCATTAGAGGGTGCTGAAGGGTGGGTGCGGTCAGGCGCGCAGTGTTGGTTGTCTCCCACGCCCCCTGAGTACTCTCTGATGCAACCAGGCGCTACCGACGGTTGGAGAACCCGGAGGGAGCGGGGGCGGGACGAGGGGGGAGGGGACCGGGAGGAGGGGGAAGGGGAAGGGGCTGAAAGCAGGCTCGACGGGCCGAGTCCCCTGAGAAAGTGACGGGGGCGGTTAGGGCGTCGGTTGAGTGGGGTGGAAGGGTGGCTGGACTCAAAGGAAAGAGGCTACCGCGATGGCGGCGATGGCGGCGGCAGCGGCGGCGGAGGGTGGCCGGGGTGGCGGCCGGGGGGTGGCGGGATGGCGGAGGTGACGGTGCCTCATGTGGCCCTGCCCCGCCCTCCTTGACACCTCCCGGGGTAGGAGTGGAAGCCCTCAACCCGCCCACTCACTCCACGCCTCCTCGCCGCCCCGCCACCATCCACCCCGCCGCCTCCGCCCCGCCTCCGCCCTGCCGCCGCCCCGCCGCCGTCTGCCTTCGGCTCCCGGCCGCAGTTAGTAATAGTAGTATACAGCGGGCACCGACAACCGGCGAGACCGGCGAAGGGGTGCGGCGAGTGTCGGGCCCTGAGGCGGCAAGTGTCGGGCCCCGGGGCGGCAAGTGGGGGCTGGTGAATGGAAGTGGTGTCCGGGCGTGGCTCAAGCATGTGCCGTGGCCGCGCACGGCTGAAGGGGGAGGAGGAGTTGGGGAGTGAGGGGGATGGGGGAATGAGCGGGGGCGGGGGGGGGGGGGTAAGATGGAGGACATGGGAGGAGAGGGAAGGCAGAATGGGTAAAGAGGTAGGATGGGTGGAGATGGAGATGGAGGAGGAGGAGAGGGGAAGGAAAAGGGGCCGCCCAAAGGAGAGGGGGTGAGGGGAGATGAAGAACAGGGGTGAACAAGAGAAGGGGAGAGGGGCGGATATACAAAATGATAATTTTACAAAGAGGGGGAGAAGAGAGGGAAGGGAGAAAAAGTGAGGAAGATGAGAGAGGTGGGAGAGTGGGGGGAAGAGAGGGAGGGAGGAGGAGGGAGGAGAGGATGGAGGAGGAGGGAAGAGGGAGGAGGGGGCGGCGTGGGGAAAGGGATGAAGCAACAGTGAGGGGGGAGAGGAAGTACAATGGAAGTAGAAGAGGTGGAGGAAGGGAGGGAAGAGAGGACAGAAGATGAGAGGAAGGGGGGGGGGAGAAGGAGCAGTAAGGAGGAGGAAGTACATAGAGGACAAGAAGATGAGGAGAGGGGAGAATAAAAGTAGGAGGAGATGGGAGAGGAGTCGGAGAGGAGTCTGGGGGAGAGGGTTGGAGAGGAGAGGAGTGTAGAGGAGTGGGGACGAGAGGGTAGGAGAGGAGTGAGGTGGAGAGGAGAGGAGAGTAGTGGGGAGGGAGGTGTAGAGAAGAGGGGTGGAGTGGGGAGGAGTGAATAAGAGGTGGGAGGAGAGGAGTGGAGTGGGGAGGAGAGGGGTGAATCGGGGAGAGGGGAGTGCGGAGGAGAGGAGAGGGAATGTAGAGGGGTGGAGCGGAGAGGAGAGGAGAGAAGAGGGGTGGATTGGGGATGAGAAAGGTGGAGTGGGGCTGAGAGAAGTGAGGTGGAATGGGGAGGAGTGAAGAGGAGGTGAGAAGAGAAGAGTGGAGTGGGGAGGAGAGGGGTGGAGTGGGAGGAGAGGGGTGGATTGGGGAGGAGAGGAGTGGAGAGGAAAGGGGAGGGTGACGGCCCAGTCTCCCCGGGCTCCCCGGACGTGTCAAACCGCCATCGTCAAGGCGGGCCCCGGGCTCGTCTCCCTTTCACCTGGGTGCAGATCGGCGCGACGCGGCCCTGTTTGTTATTCTTAGAGGCGAATCTAATTAGGAAGGCCGCCATAAAGGGGAGCCCGGTAATAATCTCCTCTCCTCCTCTCCTCCTGCCGCGCCCACTCGCTTCTCTCTCGGGCCATCTTCGGCTTAACACAGGTATTGTCCCCCCCCACCCCCCGGCCCCATCCTCCCTCCCCCGACCCCCAGTTACAGTCCCCGTCACCGACACCGTCACCGTCACCGCCACGGAGCTGGTGGTGGTTGGAGAAGGAGAAAATGACGGGAATAGGACGGGAAGAGGGCGGCGGGGATAAGGGTAGGGGTGGAGGTGGGGGTAGGGGGCGGGGGGATTTGGGAATGGTGGGCAGGAGGGCGGGAGGTGCGCATCCCTGTACATGTTCCACGCATGCGCTAATGACAACAATCGGGACCAATCAATTTACATCATTCGCCCCTCTGTCCAATCTGCTCGCGTCAGCCGCCTAAATCAGCGTGGTCGACGCCTCGCCTATTGTGTCGTCACAATGCTACCCTTTCCTCTAATAAGCCCCCACCCACCCCCACCCAACCACCCGCCACCACTCATGCCCCCCCCCCCCACCTCAACTCGGACCCCGCAGAAAGCAAATGGCAGAACTGCAACTGCCTCCATCCACCCCCTCACCCTCTCCCCTCCCCTTCACAATCTCCGCTCCCATCCGCGTTCTTCCTTCTCCTGTCTTTGCCTCCCCCCTCTCCCCTGTCCCCTCCCACACTTCCCCTCTCCCATTCTTCTCCCCCTGTCCCCTCCGTCCTCTCCTTTTCCCTTTGCTCCCCCTCTCCCCTTTCCCCTTCCCCCTCCTTTGTCCCCTCTCCCCTTCCCCTGTTCTTCCCTCCCCCCCTCCTCGCTCCTCTACTCTCACCACTCCCCTATCATCCCCCCCACTTGCCCTCCTCCTACTCCCTCCTCCGTCTTCACTATCACGTCTCCGCTCCCCCCTCCCACCTCCCTACCTCCCCACAATATCCTCCCTTCTCCTCCTCCCTTCTATTTTCTTCCCCCCCCTCCCATCCCATCCTCTCCTTGCTCCTCTGCCCTCTCCCGCTCCCGCTCCCCTCTATCCTCTTCCCTCTCTCCTTCTACACTCTCCTCTCCGCCATCTTCCATTCCTCTCTTCTCCACCTCTCCACCTCTCCACCTCTCCACCTCTACACCTCTACACCTCTCCACCTTCCCTTCCCCGCCCGTCCAACCTCTTTTCCCCGCCCGTCAACCCCTATCCCCGCCCGTCCAACCCCTTCCCCCTGCCCCCTCCTACCCCATCATCCCGCCCCTGCACTACGCTGCCCTCCCATCCGGTTGTTACTCACCCGCTGGCCGCAGTGGCGCCACCCACCGGGTGATTTACGCCGTAATATAGCCGCCCGGGAATACTCGGGTTGCGCGCCCATTACCGCCTCGTCCCGCCGACACTGCGCGCGCAGCCGCGCCGGTAATGACGGGGCGCCGCGCAGCCTCGCGAGATCGCGCGAGAAAATATTGACACTGATGGCTCTCGAGGCGGGACGCGCGAGATTCATCAGGCAGAAAGATGAGTCGGTGACGTCAGTTATCTATCGGTCTGGCCGGTGGTGGGTGCCTTGTGTGGGAACTAATTTGACAGCCGCTTTGTACAGGTGCAACTCACCGGTGTAGAGGAAGGCGAATCTATGGCGACTGCCCAGCACACACCTCCCGAATACGATTCATGTTCTAAAACTGACTGCGTTTCACAACCCGACCCGTCCCGTTTCGCGACGTAAAACTGGCCGATTCATTTTTTGAATGTCTTGTGATTCGCGTTTATAGCACTAACACTGAGTTTTAAGTCGTGAATCACAATGCTCTGGTGTGCTACGGGGGTGCACACCTAACGACTAAAACTAAAACTTAATTGTGAAAGGGGCAGTTTTAGGTCGTATATGGGAGGTGTGTGCCGAGCATAAGGGGCCGGGCCATCCGAAGTTTTCAACATTTTCACGGCTGTGCAAGGCATACAACAGTAATGACTTTTATCGCTTAATGAAATGTTGATATTTAAGATGGGTTTTTTTTTTTTTTGGTGACAAGTTTTTGTATTCTGCCAATAACGTATAAGCTCCCGTGAGGGTGCTTGTTTTCAATGCTGGACAGCTGTGATACTGGATTGGTCTGGTCCCGCACTCAGGAGTGTTTACCTGATCTTTCTTGGGCCAACCTTTTGCGGTTTTCGGTGTTAGTAGTTTCTAATTAGTAATTTAACAAAGTATTTAAATGTTGATGCAGACTACTGGGGGGGGGGGGGGGGGGGGGGGGGGGGGGGGGGGAGTTGGGGGCGTGGTCTGAAAAGGTTGTACACTTCGTATGAAGGTGAAAATGCTGCAAACTTTCGATGGTAAGAGAACTTAAAACTAAATTGCTTCATTCGATGGCTTTGAATTTCTGCTAAATATAAATTAAGATAAATATATTATTAGGTTTGTTGTTATGAGCTACTTTATTTTACTATTTTTAGGTGATGTTTATCATCTACTTTGCTTTGGTTTGAAGTATATTTTATTTTATAGAGTAAACCTTGAAAACATTGCAATATTAATCTTGGCGCACACATCAAACTGCTGGATACATGGTGCTTATTTTCAAAGTTTTGTTAGCACGACAGGGTATTGGTCACGGGATCAGCAAGCTGCATCTAAGCTGCGGTATCTAAAGGGGCTGTCACATTAGGGTTTTTTGCGGGAGCGTATGGCGGCGTAAGCGCGTTACGTCATATACGTCGGCATACGCCATATACGCTACTCATACGCTATGCATACGCTACTCATCAGCTACTCATACGCCGCCAGATGCCGCCAGATGCCGGCGTATGTGAAGCGTATGAGGCATACGCCGCCATGCGCTTTCATAAATCCGTCCGTCCAAATTTTTTTGTGCATGCTCAAAAAAGCCCGACCTATGAGGGCGTATGGCCCATACTGTCAAAAAATGTCACAGCACGCTCCCATACGCTCCCATACGCTCCTCATACGCTCCTTGTACGCTCCTCGTAGGTTCCACATACGCTCAAAACCACCCGAAAGGTCACCAAATGTCATCATAGGCCGGCACGCGCAGGACCTACGTAGGTTTTCAATATGCTCCCGCCATACGCCGTAATGTGACAGGGCCTTAAGATGGATATTCGGATAAGTGGTTTGGTTTTGACAATTTCATGAATTAATCGGATGTTGGAGTTTTAAGGCTGCCCATATTTCCATCATTGAACGGCAATGTTACAGGTCTCCCATGAAAATCAATAACCCAAATCAATGCCATCAAATTCACAACGATGATGATATCTTATCATGGTTGTTATCACTAGGCGTAGTGAGTGAGTGAGTGATTTGGGGGTTGTACATTGTAGCAAGATCTGAGGTCATATCCGAACGGGTGCTGATTTGTGACTGTGTGTGCACTGATAGTGTACCACCAAACACCACGACCCAATATCCTACTCAGTCACATTATCTTGGTACAACTACAAGTTGATTAGCAGTGCAGAGTACCCCAGTTGGTTGGTTGGTTGTTGGGGTTTTACTTCCTGGCAACATTTATGGTCGTATCAGGACGGATAACGACTTGTCACAGTGCGCACTCATGGTGACTTTATAGTGGTGCCACCCTGGGAGACCAGACCGTTAGCACCATGACCTGATATCCCACTCAGTCACATTATCCTCACACTCAGCCAACCAGTCATACCCCAGTCCAAAAGACATACTCAATATCTCCCTCAGTCACTTGCAATCAGGACCGCACTTTGTCCACACCTCTCTCTATCTCCTCTCTGCTGGCCTTGCTCCTCCTTGATAATGTCTGAAAAGAGTTCCAGGAGGGGGAGCCGCCAGCATTTCACTTTCTACTCTTACTCTGTCCGTGTTTTTCGCTCGCCGGCTGGTCACCATAGAGCAAATAGACACGGTCCTTTGACTCAATTCTCCTCATTTCTCTTTCCTATACTCTACCCTTTTTTTTCTCTCCCAGACTTACTTCTCCCCCTGATCAAGAGAGTTGTTTGCTTGGGTGGGGGCCCTTTACCTTATCATTTCTCTCGCTTTATTCTTGTTGCTGGAACCGCTGAACCCACCTTTACCCGGCCCTTCCTCCTGAACCCTTGCTGCTCTTGACTGGATATAAGTGCTCTGCTACCGCCGGACTGGAGAGATTTGGGGCCGCCCCAACGACTCGTCATTTGATAGATTGTAAAGATGTCCCCAGCTTCTACAACTGCCCCACCAGAAGATTAATCTTCAAAGATTGGACTGATTTATTGGTGCCTCTCTATATTGATGCAGTTCTGCAGCCGGTAACTGTCATAAGGTTACAAACCCTCCAGAAGTCAAGTCTCACTCAGTTGCATTATTCTCGCACAGGCATGATCAATGCTCTTTTCCAGCAATTCCGAGCATCAGGTTGCGTCATGTATCAGTTTGTAAGTCTTTGCTTTCACTCGGCCTAGGATATTATTAGCTTGACCTCCTCTGGAGAGCCAATAGGTGATATATGAAATGGAAACATAATTTAATTAATTTCAGTGCGCACACCATACAATTAATCAATGAGAGGTTCTATTAAATTGACATAGTATGCCCTTTTATGCAGCAATAAATGTTTAATAAATGTATCAGTATCTAAGTTGGATATGTAGCTTCAAACCGAGAACAGTATTTCGGTTCAGAAAATGTGATGCTTTCATTGGACTGTGCAGCTTCCGGTTAGACTGTAGGAGCGGGACGTAGTTCAGGCAGTAGAGTTTCCATTCCATCCAGTGGTCCACGACTGGTTCATCAAAGGCTGTGGTATGTGCTGTTCTGTCTGTGGGAAAGTGCATATAAAAGATTTGTTGCTGCTTATCGGAAAGAGTATCAGCCTATGTGGCGGCAGCAGGTTTCCTCCAAAGAAATATGTCAGAATGACCATATGGTTGATGTCCAACAACCAATGATAAAAATCAATGTGCTCTAGAGGTGTCGTTAAATAAAACAAACTTTCTTTTTTCAAGTTAGGCTGTAGTCCTGTTTTCTGTGTGGAGTCATTCAGTGGTGGTGGTGGTGGAGGGGGGTGAGTGTCAGGGGGGAAGAGCCTAAATAGCCTCAGTCTCTTCACCTGGCGCATCTCTGAAACCGTGGTGTGATATCAATTATCTCTAAGGGCATCTGTTAAGGCTCTGTCACATGTCACCGGATTGGGGAAACGGAAAGAAACCGAACAAAGTCTGTTGATATCCCGCAAAGTCCAGGTTGTGTCCATTGCATATCCGTTGCATATCCGTTGATATCTGTTGATATCCAGCACGATCCATTACAAGTTCTGAGCATGCACAAAACTTGTAATGGATTGCGCCGCACTGACCTATACGGTTATTATCCGTTACCGTCCATTCCCCGTCCGTTCCCCATCTGTTCCTCATCCGTTCCCACCTGTTCCCATCCGTTCCCGTCCATTACATATCCATTACACATCCATTACTCATCCATTACTTGTCCATTGCCCATCCGCTACTCATCCGTTACCCATCCGTTACCCGTCCGTTACATAAATGATACATTTCAAGGTCGAATAACATGGACTTGAATATTCTTTATCCGGTTCTGTCCGTTGCTCAATCCGCCACAGTGTGACAGGCACTTTGGTGTTAGTGTTAGGAGACATGCATACATTATGCCACGGTTATTTCAGCCATTTTTTAAATTTAATAATGCTCCCTCTTCCTGGACCGGACGCAGTGGCCGAATCGGTAGAGCGCCGGCCTCCCGTGTGGAGGGTCAGGAGTTCGAATCCCAGCTGAGTCAAGCCAATGACTTATAAAATTGGGACTTGTCGCTATCTGGCCTGGTGCTCGGCATTAATAGGATAGGACAAGGACTGGTCCGCACAGTATCAGGATAATGTGACTGTGTGGGATATTGGGTCATGGTGCTGGCACCCTGGTCTCCCAGAGGGGCAGCACTATAAAATTGCCATGTGTGTGCACTGTCACAAGTTGGTACCTGTCCAGATATGACATTAGATGTTGTCAGGATATAAAACTCCAAAAGCAAACCAACCAACTTACTACAATGAAGGAACTATTTGTTCTACCTTCCCCCTGAAATACAAGGAGAAACTCTAATGCCATGTACACACATACCGTATAGGATTCGCGCACTAAAACTCCCGATCCGCTTAAAACTGAAAACGGGCCGATTCATTTTTCGAATCGCGAATCGCAATCGTAATCCTAGCGCACACCTACCGTTTTAGTCCTAAAAATCGCGAATCGCAATCGGTAGGTGTGCTAGGGGAGTGCACACCTCACGATTTTTGGGCAGTTTTAGATCATATACGCTAGGTGGGTGCGGAAAAACGATCGTAAACGGTAGGTGTGTACCGGGCATAATGCCCATGGATGACATATTATTTCCTTGTATAGTATTGATTTTCACTAGTGTCATGGTATACATTAAACCTGGAAGACCTATGCGGAGCTAGAAACAAATAAAGGTTTTAGAAAGCACAACACTGACTTAGTATAACATGGTATTTCTGTGGAACTAAGCGTCAACTTTCACGATCACTGATCAAAAGTAATGTCCAATCCCCAATGTCGATGAGTATCTGCCAGACTTTAAAGTTTAAGTGCTAAAAGAAATCGTGTTCAAGCAAAAGGCATTCCCCATCAATAAATAGTGATCAAATGGCTGAGGGGAAAAGCATGAAGCACGTCACTGTGAAGGGTGGGTGGGTGATAGTTTTACCCGTGAAGCGAGGCAGGCATGTTAGGTGAGTGATACCTACCCGTATGTACCGTATATGTCCCAATAGAAGCACGCTACCCAATAGAAGCACACCCCATTTTCAAGATTGAAAGCACGCACAGATTTACGATCATATTCAGACTGAATGCACATAAAATAAGACAATCCCACTTTATTTCAGAGGCACAACAAAATCAAATACATGAATTCTTTAACTTTGAAAAGGCGCGCATCCATGTGTCTGCACTTATGCAGGGCACGTCTATTGGGACATATACAGTATATTATATTTGGTTATTTGTTGCTAACCTCAAAACAGCCATACCTCCAAAGAAAAACCAGCACTGTCTCCAACCACCAACCGGAGTCTTTCTCATTCTCTCTCTACATCTCTCTGTATATTATATATATATATGCTCTGTAATATATTATGTGAATATAAACAAATCACGCTCCCCCCTTCGACCAGACGAAATGGCCGAATGAGTTGAGCGTCCGTCTTCCGTTTTGGTAGATCGTTGGATTCGAACCCAAGGGTTCGAACCCTGGTTGAGTCAAACTAACGACTTAAATATTGATACTTGTCACTTCCTAGCCATGTGCTCGGCATTATTAGGATAGGGCAAGGACTGGTTAGCTCAGTATCAGGAAAATGTGACTGAGTGAGATATCACATTAAATGGGTGTTTGGAGGGATATTCTAGTTCAACCAATATAAGAATGCCATCGTCATCGGTCAGTCAGGACATGTTTATGCTTTTGGGAATATTCATCACTCTTTGTCACCAATGTTTGTGATACTTCAGTCATGTTAATTTCTCGTGGTAATGAACTAAGGCCTCAGGTCTTTCTTCACCACAGAACCATCTGGTGAATGGTTTGTGTAACCAGCAATTCTTTTTCAAATCTAAGTTGATACTTCACTCAGTTACTTTATCAATCATAATTTAGACTTCAATTTGAAAAATGGCTGGAAGACCAGTGCTTCGGCACTGACAAAAGACTTATTCAGCAGAATAAACATATTTACCACAAAAAAAACTATGCCAATAGAAAGCTCGGCTGTGATTGGGTGAGGTATGTGCCGTCACGTGATTAAGTTGGGATAGTTGTCGGGCGTGATTGGCTGCAGTAGATAGAGCTGAGATGGCCTCCATGTGTCCTTAAACCTACACAACCCGGAGACAGTGTAACCGTTTTAAAACAAACAAAACAACTTACCTAGATTTGGTCGTACATATCCAACTTAGACAGTGAATCGCTTATTAATCATTTATGGCAATTTTGATGCGCCTATGCTATGCTGCTATGCTGCTATGCTGCTATGCTGCTATGCTGCTATGCTGCTATGCTTCTATGCTGCTATGCTGCTATGCTGCTATGCTGCTATGCTGCTATGCTGCAAGGCTACTATGCTGCTATGCTGCTATGCTACTATGATGCTATGCTGCTATGCTGCTATGCTGCAATGCTGCTATGATGCTATGCTGCTATGCTGCTATGCTGCTATGCTTGAAAATGGGAAAACAAAGCATATAAGGTAGGGCTATGTAATAAGAGAGAGAAAACGAGAGGTGGGTCGGTCCAGTATTTCGGTGTGCACACCAAAATTAAATTCGATGTTTACATGTAAAATATCTCTTAACACTTTAAAATAAAAATCACTTCAAAACAGATTTTATTGGCCAAACTCAGATTTTTATCTAACATGCTTTTCACAGAATCTAATCTCGGACTATGCAACATTAATAATGATATCCACATACCTGGATCTAATATCTCTGAGAGCTGTCCATATAACTCTCAAGACTCAATATCAGATAGTGTCATCATGCCATTATAGCCACATAGTCTGATGAAGGCATCATATTTTTAAAACTAACATAATTAAATAGATTTGGATCTACATAGCTACCTTCGATACTGATCCACTTATGAAGCATTTGTTGTTGCATAGAAAGGAAGACCAAGTCAATTTAATAGAACATGTTACTACTAAAGCGTATGCTGTTCAAATTTTGACGCGCTTGCCAACAATAACTTAGCATCTTTGCATTTTGAGTATTTCCAAAGTTAGCCATTCAAAATAGAAATCGCGTCAAACTAAAGTAAGATTGATTATAATATTCAATCCGATGTATTTATCCAAATGTTTGGATACAGAAACTCAAAACCATCAGACTATGCGAATGTAAGGAATTCTTTCTCACTATTGTCGTCCATTTTGGTTTTATCGTCAGTTCATTTGTATGTCATCATTAACCTAACGTCAGGTGACATAATGTGAACAGTCTAAACAGCCGCTAACTCTCTCCATGTGTGTCTATTATATGGTTTGGTTTTGGGTAACATTTGAATGGGCACAGTCTACACAGCTGCTACTTCCCTCCATGTGGCCATATTATATGGTTCGGCTTTGCGCACAATTTAAATGCGCACAGTCTACACAGCCGCTACTTCCCTCCATGTGGCTCTATTATATGGTTCAGCTTTAAATGCGCACAATCTAAACAGCTGCTACCTCCCTCCATGTGGCTCTATTATATGTTTCTGCTTCGGGTGACATTTAAATGTGCACAGTCTACACAGCCGCTACTTCCCTCCATGTGGCTCATTATATGGTTCGGCTTCGGGTGACATTTAAATGTGCGCAATCTACACATCCACTACTTCCCTCCATGTGGCTCTATTAAATGGTTTGGCTTCGGGCACGATTTAAATGTGCACAGTCCAAACAGTCGCCACTTCCCTCCATGCGGCTCTATTATATGGTTCGGCCTGCACTCCGGATGGGGAATAAATAAGGTGCACTCCCAGGAGGCTGCTCGTCCTCCACCAGCCTGCCGCTTCTAACCAGACCTCTGTTTGGGCGACACCGGATATCCCGTTACACCGCGCGCCGGAAGGAGGCACAATAGTCGTGCGCGTGCGCGCCACACACTTCCCGCCAGTCCCAGCGCCGAGCGCGAAGTGGAAACATTTTGCCGAAAGCTGAGCCGCTGTGTTATGAGTCTGTGTCACTTAGTGCGTCGCCAAGTGTTTGTGTGTAGGCGGAGGTGTGGGTGGGGGAGGGAGGGGCCAAACTAGGGATGGGTGGGGAAGGGGAAGGGACGGGGTGGGGGGTGGAGGAGTGAGGAGGGGAGGGGTAGGAAAATGGGAGGGGTGGTGGCAGCATAGTGGGGAGGAAGCTGGGGAGGAGGAGGAGGAGAGAGAGAGAGAGAGAGAGAGGGGGGAGGGGGAGTGGTGAGGGGACGGGGTTGGGATGAAGGCACGGAGTGATGGCAGCAGGAGAGGGGTGGAGAAGGGTGCGGAGGTGGGGGCACAGGAGTGGGGAGAGGGAGACGAAGGGAAAGGGGCAGGGGAGGGGTGGACAATGGGGAAGGGTGGTGCCAGCAAGGGTGGGGATACGGTGGAAATGGGTGTGGACAGGGGACCTGGAGAGCGGGAGAGCGAGAGGGAGGGAAATAGAGGGGGAGGGAGAGTGAGATGGGGCGGGAAGGGGAGGGTGAGGAAAGAGCAAGGGGGGAAGAGGAGGGGAGGATGGGGGAGGGTGAGGGGGGAGAGGAGTCAAAGAGTTGCGTGATCGCAGTGCACTGTGCATAGGTGGCGCTGTGGGATGTGGTGTGTCGGATACAGGTGTCGATTTCAGGAAACCGCCGGGGGAGGGAAAATGTCGTCTGCCTCTCATCGCTCTCTCGCTTTCTCTCAGTGCGCACGCGCAGGCGCGCGCCTCAGCTTCCGCCCATGAAAAGCTGCTGTTGGATTCGAAGGCTGGAAATTGAAGGGTCAGTTTTCAAGATTACTCAGCGGCACAGGAAGCGCCACTCCCTCCCCTAGCGGGCGCCACGAGAAGCCCAACATGGAGGCGTCAATAACAGCCATTGTAGGCACCGGCCTCGGCACGTGGTACCCTGAGGCGCATTGCCATTGGTTGATTTAGTTTTGTGTGTGTGGTGTTTTTTTGTGTGTGCAAGTCATTATACTTTTGAGAAAGTAGTTTTCTAAACTAAAATGGGATGTGGATCCTGTCAACTAGTTCGACTGCAGGGTTCAAGTTCCCACGCTTCTCAAAACCTTGTTTGCCTACTACTAGTACTACTCACAAGCACATCACGCACAAAGAACAGAAAACGTCATTTTTATTTTGTGGTTGAAATATTAAGAGGGTACACTTTAGTTGTGTGTGTCCTTTGTTGGTGTTTTTAAAACAAAAGACGTTACCAAAATATAAATAAATAAATTAAAAATACAATATCCTCATCATGATGCTGGAAATAGAACATCTGTCCACAGATTCAAAGGTTAAACTGCTCACTAACAATGCAGTGGAAATCATCACATTCGTCCCCAATTTTATTTCTGTTCAGGTTCCGTCTCCGTCTCCGCCTCCGTTTCAGTCTCCGTCTCCGTTTCCGTCTCCCTCTCCCTCTCCCTCTCCCACTCCCTCGCCCTCTCTCCCCTCTCCCTCTCATCTCCCCCCCTCTCCCTTTTCCTCTCACCCCTCTCCCTCTGATCCTTCTCATCCATCTCCCTCTTCCTCTTTCTGTCCCTCTCCTTACCTCTCACCCTTCCTTATCCCTCTCCCTCTTCCTCATCATTTCCCTCTTTCTCCCTCTCCGTCTATCCCCCCTCTCTCTTCCCCTGTCCCTCCCTGTCCATCCGTCTCCACTCTCTCTTTTCCTCTCACTCTTCCTCTCACTTTCCGCCTCCCTTATCGTCGCCGATCCCTCGATACCCTCTTCTCTCTCGCTCTCCCTCTTTGTCCCCTTCTCCCCCTCTGTCTGTTTCTGTCCCTTTCCCAGACGATGAGTCGCAAACACACATCCTCCCAATTACCATTTCGTCCAGAACCTCTTTTGCCCACCCCCCTCTCTTAACCCTGTCCCTGCCCATCTCGTCATCCCTCTACCTCTGCCTCTGGCTCTACCTCTGCCTCTGGCTATACCTCAGCATCTGGCTCTACCTCTGTATCTGGCTCTACCTCTGGCTTTGCCTCTGTTTCTACCTTTCTCTCCTCCTCTCTCCCTCCCTCCTCCCTTTCCGTCTCCGTTGCTCCTCCCGCTTTGCCCTCTCCCTGTCCTCTTCCCCTGCCTCTGCCTCTGCCTCTGCCTCTTCCTCTTCCTCCATCTCCTCTTCCTCTGCCTCCCCCTCCATCTCCCTTTCTTCCGCCCTCTCCTCCTCCCTCTCTCTCGCTCTCACTCTCCTTCCCCACACTCCCCCTTCCTCTCCTTCTCGGTCTCTCAACTCCTCTGTCTCCTTCTTTCCCTCTCCCTCCTCTCCCATGCTCTTTCCTTCTCTCCCTCTGCGTTGCGACAAGAGTTGGTAAGCACACAAGGCGCGTGCTATGCCTACCGCGAATAGCCCCAACCTTACATTATGCTACGTGGTTTTTGTGATCTTATCACATCCTAATCGCAGTGTGAAACCACTGCGAAGATATTGGATAATAAGCTGTGTTCCTTGCACTGTTGGCCGCGACTCGTGCTCTGCCCAACGGACCGTGAAAGAGGATTAAAATGGCTGATTGGGATATCTTCTGCTCCTTACACAAATCTTTAATAGAGTCGGAGTCATTACCGGTAGGCGTGTACACCCCCCCCCCTCCCCCGTCCCCCACCCCACTTTCCGACAGCCGGACATCCTGGCATCCTGGCATCCTAGATTCCTGACATCCTGGCATCCAA
>CM059186.1:40657362-40680582 GCA_030323885.1 Branchipolynoe longqiensis
GGCTTTGTCCGGGTGTTTTGTTGATAAGCGTTGTTAGAGGCGGCCCTCAGTGTGTGTGTGTGGGGGGGGGGGGGGGGGTAGTGCGCGTTGTATGTGTGTAGTGTGTGGGTGGTGTACTCTATAAGCGGCGTGAAAATACAATGGTATTAGGTGCATTTGTCAACAGGAATTATGTAGTTTGTTCAGACGTAGCAAACGCGTTGGCGATGTTGAAGTGCTATATATACATCAATGGCCAGTACTGGCTGACGGACGATGGTGGTGGAGTTGGGGAAGGAGGTGAGGGGAAGGGGAGGTGGGAGGGCGGAGTGGAGGAGTATTATTTGCAATACAACGGAATTGGGGGAAGCAGACCAGAAAATAAAATAACATTGTGGTTAACCTGATGTTCTTATAAGGAAATGCAATATAATGATTAATTATGTATAGAGAGAGAGGGACAGTGAGAGAGAGAGTGAGATAGAGAAAGAGAGAGAGACGGGGAAGGAGAGGGCGAGAGGTATCTATCTCTATAATGCCAGGTACACACATGCCGTATAGGATTCGCGCACTAAAACTCCCGAACCGCTTAAAACTGAAAACGGGCCGATTCATTTTTCGAATCGCGAATCACAATCGTAATGCTAGCGCACACATACCGTTTTAGTCCTAAAAATCGTGAATCGCAATCGGTAGGTGTGCTAGGGGAGTGCACACCTCACGACTTTTGGGCAGTTTTAGATCGTATACGGTAGGTGGGTGCGGAAAAACGATCGTAAACGGTAAGTGTGTACCGGGCATTAGTATTAATCTGTATCCAGATAGATGTATGTGTTACTATTCATATTAATGGAAATATGCTGAATTTGTTGGTGTAATTGGTCTCAACGCATGTTCTTTTAGTTTTAACGTTACACAATATAATTATTTATATATCGAAATATATATATACATATATATACATATATATACATATATATACATATACATATATATATATATATGGAGAGAGAGAGAGTAAAACCTCTCTAAATCGACAGACCTTGGGACCGACTTTATGTGGTCCATTTAGGGAGGTGGTCGGTTTAGGGAGTTAGAATATTGTTACAATGGTATTATTGGGACCCATATAAAGCCTTCAAAATGCATGTGTGTGTATGTATATATTATATATATATATGGGTAACGAAATATGGGTAGCTATATATATATATATATATATATATATATAAAGAAATTACCCCACTTCTTGATGTAGAAAGAAACCCAAAATAAATTATGCACATTCAGGAAGGATATATATATATATATATATATATATGTGTGTATATATATATATATATATATATACATACGTGTTTTTATGTATTATATACATACACGCATTATCCATGCACTTAACAGTCCGCGCGCCATATGCCCCCTTGAGATATAACATATGGTGTATGCTACGGTGGCTGCACGTCGCCACCTAGTGGAAGAGTTGTCACACACAGCGCGCCATCTGACGGGCTCGTAGATCACTACTGTGCGGCAGTTTACACATCTACACGTCGTGCTCCGGCTAATGTACACACGCACGATAAGCTAGAACGCGCCATTATAGGGCTTATTTCCACACGGCTTGTGTCACCTGCCACCCACCCACTCGAGCAACTGTTGTGACGTCACTCTGCTACCACGTGACATGTTTGCTTACATGCGCACCGGAAGTCGCTCCATCAGGTCGGACGCGCCTGTCGATCGGGACGCTATGACGTGACGCCGGTTACCGCTCGAGTGTCGCCACTTGTCGCATAGTTGGGGGTTGGGGGTTGGGTTGGGTGTGTGTTTACCCGTCCACTGTCAAGAATGTTACTACATGTATATATGTGCCAATCTGTCTGATACTGGAAGTGAGTGAGAGCGGCAATATTGTCCCACTTGAGTAGCCAGGGCAGTGTACCCTCACCAGTTTATTTCCACCGTCTTAGTTCCAAGACCAGATGGAATGATGGCCAAATGAGTTGAGCGTCCGTCTCCCGGTTTGGCATATCGTGGATTTCGAATCCTGATGGAGTAAAACCGATGATTTAAAGATTGATACTTAACCCTTCCTAGCCAGATTCTCGGCATTATTACTATTATGATACATGGCAAGGACTGGTTGGCTTAGTATCAGGATAATATGACTGAGTGGGATATCAGGTCATGGTACTGTTCGTCTGGTCTCCCAGTGGGGCAGCACTCTACAGTTGCCAGAAGTGCGCACTGGCATGACCTTAGATGTTGCCAGGATTTACAACTCCAACAACAAACCATGTTTATGCGTAGGCGGCGGTCGGTGTTATGTGTTAAGGGTTATACAAAGTACTCAACATATTCACGATTGTACCAAAAGTCCGCCAGGGGGGAAGCAGGTTGTCAGTCAAGTACAACTCTTATCGTTTAAGGCTCAGTCACACCTTACCGGATTGGGGAACTGGATAGAAACCGGACACTGTCCGGTGAAATACGTCAATGTCCGGTTTATATATGGTTGGCATCTGCCATTTCCGTTCTCTGTCCGGTGTGTATGGTGGCAAGTCCCGAACATGCACAAAACTTGTACCGGACACCGCCGGACTGACGTGTATGGTTGGTGTCCATTTTAAGTCCGTTTAGTCCATTTTCTCCGGTTCATGGCCGGTACCCATCCGTTACGTCTCCGGTTTCTTTCCTGAAGAGTCCGTTGACGGTGTTGCGGGAATTCAGTCCATCAGTTTTTGGCGCGTCCATGATCAGTCCGGTACGTGTCCGGTTGATTTTCGGTCCATCCGTTTGAACTTCAGTTTTCGCCTGTTGATTAACCATTGCTTGTCTGTTGTTATTCGGTGTCATCCAGTTATCGTCCGGTTATTGTCCGGTGGCTATTCGTTAATGTACGTTCCTTGTCCGTTTAGCATTCGTTTCACCCGGTGGCCTTTGACCCGATAGCGCAACATTTCGACACATTTCAGTACATTTTGATACCGAACACCACCGGACTAGAAAATTCTTTGTCTGGTTGTGTCCGGTACTCAATCTGGTAAGGTGTGACAGGCACCTTAATATTATTTTTGTGTGTGTTTGTTGTTGTTTTGCATCCTAGCAACATCTAATGTCATATCAAGATGGGTACCGACTTGTGACAGTGCACACTCATGGTGACTTTATAGTGCTGCCCCACTGGGAGACCAGGCCACCAGCACCATGACCTGACATCCCACTCAGTCACATTATCCTGACACTGAGCCAACCAGTCCTTGCCATATCCTAATAATGCCGAGCACCTGGCTAGGAAGCGACAAGCATACATTTTTAGGTCATTGGTTTGACTCGACCAGGGTTCGAACCCACGATCCCATGTTCTACCAACACGGGAGACGAACGCTCTAACTCATTCGGCCATCCCGTCTGGTCCATGGAAAGCTTGCAGTGCTGCTTCACTGGGAGACCAGGCCGCCAGCACCATGACCTGATATCCCACTCAGTCACATTATCCTGACACTGAGCCAACCAGTCCCACACAGTCACATAATCCTGATTCTGTGCTAACCCGTCCTTCTCATATCCTATCCTATTAGTGCTGTGCTAGGCAGCAACAAGTATCAATTTTGTACGTCACTGGTTTGACACCACGGGAACAGAACTATGTAAAATTTTTCGTTTTGAAAGTGTCATGCCGTCAGTGTCACACAACTTTAATATTTTATTCTACATACCCGTCACATTTAACTCTAACATGATCGAGGTTAGTATTTGTTGGGTGTCTAGACTTGTTAGATAATATGGAAATCACACGCCCGTTCATTACCAACCAAAACGAGTGTTAGTTATATTTAGCCATCCTGGAAGGACATGCCTTCCCATTATAATTTGTGAGCATCTATATTTAGCTATTATCACAATTAAAATTCAGCAGAGCGTCCCCACTGGCAACGGGAGCTATTCTAATCTAAGGTTTTTTTGTTTGTTGGAGTTTTCCGTCCTGGCAACATATAACGTTATATCAGGACTCTAATCTAAGGTGCTGTGCTATCAAATATATTTACAACTTGGTTACAGTTGCATAGTCTGATGGTTTTGGATTTATGTGGTTTTTTTTAGATAAATATATTAGATCGATCACTAGTATCGCCTTTACATTAGTTCAAAGTTACTATTAATTTAAATGGTAAACATTTGAGATATTTTGAGTGCAAACATGCCAAATTAGTTTTGGCAAGCTTGCCAAAACTCTGACACCATAGACTTCTGCTGTAACAGGTTCTGGTAAATTTACTTCTATGCAGAAACAAATGCTTAATAAGTGCATCAGTATCTAAGTTAGATATGTAAAATCAAATCTAGATAATTGGTTTCGGTTTGAAAATTTGATATTTAATCAGACTATGCAGCTTTAAATCTGTATGCTATAACGAAAGCATACAATTTCCGAAACCTAGACTGACTAGTTGCACAGTGTCAGGTTAATGTCACTGTGTGGGACATCAGGTTATGGTACCGACGCGCTGATCTGTGTTGATGGTGCTGTATAAGCTATTTGCTGTGTGGTTGTTGAACATATCCTGTGTATGTAAGTGTATATTGCACGCATGTAATGTATGTATGTATTTATGTATGTAATTTAAGTATTAAATGACCATTTAAAGGACTTGCAATTCCAGGGGGATGAGTGACTCTCAGGGCCAGTGACCTCTCAGATGGGCGTGGATATGGTGGTGACATCAGGGAGGGAGCCTAGGTGGTTAATATATATATACAGAGAAGGATAGGTATGGCAGCAGCCTCTCACTTTCTTCACCCCCCCCCCCCACACTCTACTTCACGCACCTCCAAACCTCCAACATTGCACTCCGATTACAAGGCGTTTGCCAAAGAAAACAGATCAGCTTTGTCACGAAAAACGCCATCAAGTTTCCACCAGCGCTGTGTGTGCTCGGCTGTGAATAGAGTGTTGATAAAGGGCGGGTGTACCCGGGAGGAGGTGCAGGTGTGGCGACAGGGACGGAGGACGGGGGACGGGGGACGGGGGATGGAAGGCGAGGAACGGGGGACGGGGGACGGGGGACGGGGGACGGGGGACGGGGGCTGGGTACGGGGGACGGGGGACGGGGGGCGGGGGCGGGGGCGGTGGGCGGGGGACTGGTGATGGGGGCGCGGGGACGGTGGGCCTGGACGGGGAGCGGGGGACGGGGGACCGGGTGTGGGGTGTGGGGTGTGGGGTGTGGGGTGTGGGGTGTGGGTGCGGGGGACGGGGTGCGGCGGGCCCGGTGCGGATCCAGCGGGTGGTGAGGAGTTCATTACCTGCCTGTGCCAACACACACGTGTTCCTCGGGTAGGAAACCGATCCCCTGGGCCCGCCGATCCCGGCGGGGCGGGACCAAACAGGGCCCAGAAAGCCGGCCGGAGTCCCCGCACCTGGGCCCCGGCACCGCCCATCGCCCCCCCGCCCAGGGCTCCCCGCGCTAATCCGCCGATATGCGCGGGCATACAGGCTGCGGCTCGGTCCGCTGATCCTAGGACATGTTTGACGGCGACCAGAGCAAACTGAGATTTTAATTTTCTGTCAACACAATCACCTTATTGACAACCATTGCCGAGTCTTTACCACCCAGGAGCCGCGGGGGGCTGTGCCCGCCTTGTTGTTATAGCGCCGGGGTCGATCTATAGGACACAACCCGCCGGTGCCCGCTCCCCGCTGGTGCCCGCTCCCCGCTGGTGCCCGCTCCCCGCTGGTGCCCGCTCCCCGCTGGTGCCCGCTCCCCGCTCCCCGCTCCTTGCTCCCCGCTCCCCGCTCCCCACTCCCCGCTCCCCGCTCCCCGCTCCCCGCTCCCCGCTCCCCGCTCCCCGCTCCCGCTCCCCGCTCCCCCCCCCCCCCCCCCCCGCTCCCGCTCCCCGCTCCCGCTCCCCGCTCCCCGCTCCCCGCTCCCCGCTCCCCGCTCCCTGCTCCCCGCTCCCCGCTCCCGGCTGGTCCGCGCTCCCTGCTGCTGTGCGCTCCCCACTGGTGCGCACTCCCCCCTCCCCGCTCCTCGCTCCCCGCTTCCCCGCTTCCCCGCTCCCCCCTGGTGCCCGCCCCTCTCCCCCTCCTACCCGTCCCCGCTCCCGCTCCCGCTCCCCGCTCCCGCTCCCCACTCCCTGCCCCACTCCCCGCCCCCGCTCCCCGCTCCTTCCCTGCTCTCTCCCCACTCCCTTCCCGCCTCTCACTGCCCCTATCTGCTCCCTCCCACCATATCTCCCCGCTGCCCGCCCCCCCCCCCCCCCCCCCCCACACCCGGCCCGGTGTAGAAGGGCCTCTGCTGATGTGATCCTTTCGCACCGCCCACGTGACCCTAGGTTCTGCGGGCGAGGGGCAAGGGGCGAGGGGCGAGGAGGTGTGTTTGTGTGTGTGATCGAGATTTCGGGATCTGAAGGCATGAATACACTAGAGGATGCAGGCTCTCCGCTCTCTGCTCTCCACTCTCCGCTCTCTGCTCTCTGCTCTCTGCTCTCCACTCTCCGCTCTCTGCTCTCTGCTCTCTGCTATCTGCTATCCGCTCTCCGCTCTCTGCTCTCTGCTCTCTGCTCTCTGCTCCCTGCTCCCTGCTCTCTCCTCTCTCCTCTCTCCTCTCTCCCTTCTCCTCTGTCCTCTCTCCCCTCTCGTTCCTCTCCTTCTCTACTCTCGTTTCTCTTTCCTTGCCCTCTCAATTCCTATCCACCCCATTACCCCACCGTCACTCCTCCCGCACCGCCCCCCCCGCCCCTCCCCCCCCCCCACCGCCCCACAAAAGCCACCATCTCCACCGTGAACTTCTCTTCTCTTTTAAAGCTGCATAGTCCGATGAAATATCAAATTTTCAAAACCAAACCAATTATCTAGATTTGATTTTACATATCTAACTTAGATACTGATGCACTTATTAAGCATTTGTTTCTGCATCGCAGGCAATACTGAGTAAATTTAACAGAACCTGTTGCTGCAGAAGTCTATGGTGTCCGAGTTTTCTTGCCAAAACTAATTTTCCATTTTGCACTCAACATATCTCAAAGTTTACCATTTAAAATAAAAGTAACTTTGAACTAATGCAAAGTAGATACTAGTGATCGATCTAATATATTTATCACAGACATTCAAAACCATCGGACTATGCAACTTTAATATGGAGCCTAACTACTCTGGGATCTCATTGACACGATGAACTTAAAGTTGCATAGTCCGATGGTCTTGAGTTTCAAAAATTTTCTGAGATAAATAGATTAGGTTCATCATTATAATATACCTTACTTTAGCTTGAAGTAACTTTTATTTTAAGTGGCTAACTTTTGAGATATTTGAAGCGCAACCATGCAAAATTAATGACACCAAAACTCTGACACCATAGGCTCCTGCAGTAACATGATCTATTCAATTGCCTCACTATTCCCGTCTGTGTGGCGACAAATGCTTAATAATTGCATCAGTATCTAAGCTAGATATGTAAAATCAAATTTAGATCGTTGGTTTGGTTTTGAAAATTTGATGATTTCATCGGACTATGCAGCTTTAATGATACTCAGAAGTTGCTGGTCTGCTCCTCCGTCTCTTCCTCCAGATCCCTGTCCATGTCCTCGTCTTCCTCCCTTCTCCCTCACACTCTCCATGTCCGCCATCTTTCTCTCCTTTCCACCTCCTTATTCCTCTCCCGTCTCCTCTTCATCATTTTCTCCCTCTCCCTCCCCTCTCGATTTCCCCCTCTCCCTCTCTCTTCCCCTTACCCTCCCCTCTCATACCCGTATCCCTTGCTTTCTCTCCCTCTCCCCCTCTCCCTTTCCTTCTCTCCCTCTCCCATCCCTCTCCCTTTCTGCCTCTGCCTCTGCATATGCCTCCGCCTCAGCCTCCGCCTCCGCCTCCACCTCCGCCTCCGCCTCCATCTCGCTCTCGCTCTCGCTCTCGCTCTCGCTCTCGCTCTCGCTCTCGCTCTCGCTCTCGCTCTGCCCCTGCCTCTGCCTCTGCTTCTCCCTCTACCTCTCCCTCTCCCTCTCCCTCTCCCTCTCGATCTCCCTCTCCCTCTCCAACTCGCTCTCCTTCTCCATCTCCATCTCCTCCTCTCCCCCTCCCCTCTCTCTCTTCCTCTCTCCCTTTCCCCCTTCTGCCCCTTCCCCTCTCCAGCTCCCTTGTCCCCACTCCCCACTCACTCCTCGCTGATCCCCTCCCTAATCCTTCCTCCTCGACCACAAATCACCCAACACACAGATTTGGATGCCTTTCCCGACGATGCGAGCGAGAGCAAGAGAGGGAGAGAGCGAACCAAAGAAAAAGAAAACAATCTGGCAGCAGGCAAACACGCAGGTGTTACCCGGGAGGGCGCGAGGGAGGGAGGGGGGATGAGAGTTGCCGGGCTTGGCGGGCCCCTAGCCCGCCAGCCAGCGGCCGAGCCAGAACCAGAGCACAGGCCCAGGCCCGGACCCCACCACTCTGATGGGGAGCACGGGGTCAAGAAATATTTATCCATCGTGTGTCGTCGTTAAGTAAATACAGGTGGGCAGTGCACACAAGAAGAGCAGCGACTCAACACAACATTGATATTTTGCTACATGCTTTAAGACACAATTGGCGCGGCCCGCCCGGCTTTGCGGGACGGCCGGCGGTGAATGTGGGCGCACCGAGAACCGGTAAGCCTCGCCCCCCGCCCCCGGCCTCGCCTCGCCGCGTTCCCCGCCCCTTACCCCGCCTCGCGCCCCTCGCGTCGCCCTCCCGGCCTCGCCTCGCCGCGTTCTCCGCCCCGTCCCCCTCCCGGGGTCCCCTCGGTCGCGGCCGCCCCGGGCCCCGCCCACGCCCCCCCCCCCCCGCGCGTCCCCCTCCCGGCCTCGCCTCGCCGCGTTCTCCGCCCCGTCCCCCTCCCGGCCTCCCCTCGCCGCGTCCCCCGCCCCGTCCCCGCCTCTGGCCCCGCCCCCCCCCCACCCGCGCCCCGGCGACGTGACAAAATGCCTCGGGCTCACGAGCCGCAGCTTTGCATGCTAACAATTTGGGTGGTTTTGTGTATTCAGAGCGCCATATTGCCGGCCGCATTAACCGGATCTGTGACCTGAAAGGATCTGGCTGCAGGAGGCGGGCTCAAAGTCGGGGCGGGGGTGGGGTGGGGGTGATTGTGTGGTGACTGTGTGGGTGTGGGTGTTGGTGAGGGTGGGGTGGAGGGTATTGTGGTTGGGGTGGGGGTGGGGTGGGTGTGCGTGGTGTCTGTGTAGATGTGGTGCGAGTGGGATGTGGTTATTGGGATGGGGTAGGGGGTAGGTCGGGTTATTGGGATGGGTTAGGGGGTGAGGTCGGGTTATTGTTGGGTAGGGGGTGACGTCGGGTTATTGGGTTGTATGAGATTCGGGTTATTGTTGGGGTAAGGGTGACGTCGGGTTATTGGGTTGGGGTGGGGGTGACGTCGGGTTATTGGGTTGGGGTAAGGGGGTGACCGTCGGTTATTGGGTTGGGGTAGGGGGTGACGTCGGGTTATATTGGATGGGGTAGGGGTGAGTGTGGGTTATTGGGTTGGGGTTGGGGGTGACGTCGGGTTATTGGGTTGGGGTAGGGGGTGACGTCGGTTATTGGGTTGGGTAGGGGGTGAGTTCGGGTTAGAATTGGGTTGAAAGGTGCATCGGGTTATTGGGTTGGGGTAGGGGGTGACGTCGGGTTATTGGGTTGGAGTAAGGGGTGAGGTCGGGTTATTGGGTTGGGGTAGGGCGTGAGGTCGGGTTATTTGGTTGGGGTTGGGGTGGGTGTGTGATTGTGTGGCCTCTGTGGGGGTGCGGGTGGGATGTGGTTATTGGGTTGGGGTGGGGGTGGATGTGTGGGTGTGAGTTTGGTTGTGGGGTCTGTGTTGGAGTGGGTGGGATGGGGGTATTGGGTTGTGGTTGTGATTGGGTTGTGGTGGGGTGGGTGGGGTGGGTTGGGGGGTTATTGAGTTGGAGTGGTTGGTGGTGATGGGGTGGGGGTGATTGTGTGGCATATGTGGGATGTGGGTGGGAGTAGATAGGGGTTAATGGGTTGGGATTGGGGTAGGGGTGGGGGTGTGATTGTGCGGCCTATGTTTGGAGGGGTGGGTGGTTGCAGTGGGGGTGTGGGCAGAGGGTGTGGTCATGGCTTCTAGAGATTTGTAGGTGGTGACAGGACCCCGCGATGTGGGAGATCTACATGGTGTGTATGTGTTAGTGGGAGGTGTTGGAGGTTTAGGTGTGTGTGGATGTGGGAGATCTACATGGTGTGTATGTGTTAGTGGGAGGTGTTGGAGGTTTAGGCAGTGTGTGTGGACGGGAGCTCGTGTGTGGTGTGTCTGTGAGGGGTGGGGGAGGAGGGGGTGCTGTATAAGTGGAGTGTGGGTGTGTGGGTGTGGATACAAATATGTATGGTGTGTGTGGGGGAGTGTGTGGAGGGCAGGCTATAAAAGTGGAGTGTGTGGGGGCGCACTTGCTGTCCGGACTCCACCTCATCCACACCTCTTCTATCGCCTCTCTGCTGTGCCATGCTCCTCCTTGATAGATGTCTAAAAAGAGTTCCTGCAGGGGGAGCCGGCCAGCATTTCACTTTCTACCTCTTACTCCATCCGTGTCTCTGGCTCACTGACTGGTCACCACAGCGTAAGGAGGCACGGCCCTTTGACTTACCTCTCCTCATTTCTCTTTCCTCTATGTCACCCTTTCTTTTTTTTTCTCCCAGGCTTACTCCTCCCCCATATCAAGTTGTTTGCTTTGGTGGGCCCCTTTTCCTTTTTCGCTGTCTCACTTTCTTCTTGCTGGAGATCCCACCTTTCACCCACCCTTCCTCCTAACCCATCGGTGACTGGACACGAGTGCACAGCTCAAATCAGACCAGAGTGAACAGAATGACTTGTCGTTATCGTTGTAAAGAACCCCCCCCCCACTTCTATGACCATCCCCTCTGAAGTTTATTCTTCATCCAAAAAACGGACCAATTTACCGGGGCCGTATTCTCTTGCTGCAGTCTTGCAGCCTGTAACTGTTAAGGTTGCGAACCACCCAAAATTCAAGGTGCAGTGTTTGGACACCAGCATAAGTGGTGGGGGTTGGGGGGGGGGGGAGGAGACTGGGTTGAAGGGACAGTATATGTGTGTATATAGGTATGTATGGAAGGGTGAGGTTGCTAAAGTAGCATAGTCTGATAAAAACATCAAATTTTCAAAACCAAAGGACTCATCTAGATATGATTCTACATATTTAACTTAGATACTGGTGCAGTTCTTAAAGTAAACATGTATTGCTGCACAGAAGGGCACGATAAGTGAATTTAATAGAACATGTTACTACTGAAGCCTATACTGTCAGAGTTTTGAAGTGCTTGCCAAGAATAATTTGGCATGTTTTCGCTTCAAAGATCTCCGAAGTTACCGATTCTAAAATAAAGGTTACTTCTTACTAAAGGAACCATTGTTATCAGTTTGTCACATGTTGTATTAAACTATTTGTCACTTCTTAGTTGACCAAGTTACCTGATGGTTCCTACGTTGCCACCACCATTCTCTGTGGCGGAGTGGTTAGAGTGTCTGACATTTTTCTAGGTCGGACCCCTAATCTGAAGGTTGGTGGTTCGATTCCCTGTGCCCCCACCTCTGCCAATTTGGATTTCCACCGTTGTGTATAACTTATAGTGACATCAAAGGCCAGTTGCTCTCATACCATGTCTATGTGGTGTGGGAGGTTAAAAATCCCTTGGGTCGGTAAAAGTGTAGGCTCGGGCTTTCTATCGACAAACTGTCTAATGGTGAAAACAAGTCTATTCAGTCTTATCCATGATGGGCAGTATAAATCTTCAAGAAAAAAAACCCCATAGTTCCCAATGTTCCCATCTAAGACCACATCAGAATGAGTGCAGATTTATGACATCACGCACTCGTGGTGGATTTATAGTGCTGCCCCTGAAGACAGGGCCCCTTGCATGATGATCCAATATCCCACTCAGTGGCAATATCCTGATACTTAGCATACCAGTCATTGTGTTGTTCTATTAATGCCGAACACTGGGCTTGGTAGTAGCAAGTTTAAATTGTGTAAGTCTTCAGTGTTATAGGCCCTTTACTTAAAACTAACTTTGCACCTGAGTGAACATGGTGGCCAAATCATTAAGAGCGCTAGCTTCCCATGTGGAAGATCGGAGGTTCGAAGGAAGGTTTGTTTGATTTAACGACACTTCTAGAGCACATTGATTTTCATATCATCGGCTATTGGACGTCAACCAAAGGTCATTCTGACATATTTCTTTTGGAGGAAACCCACTGCTGCCACATAGGCTACTCTTTCCGATAATCAGCAAAGGATGTTTTATATGCACTTTCCCACAGACAGGACAGCACATACCACAACCCTTGATGAAGCAGTTGTGGACCACTGGTTGGAATGGAAAATAGCCAAAACTGCAAATGGGTCCACTGAGCAGGATTGATAGTATGACTGATACCTTCATAGGTGGACACTCTACCACCTGAGCTACGTCCCGATACCCCATCATCGGAGGTTCGAGTCCTAGCCGAGTCAATGACTTACAAAATTGATACTTGTCACTACCTAGCCTGGCGCTGGTAGGACACTAAAATCGACCTTACTTTAGCTTGAAATAACTTTTATTTTCAAAGGCTAAGTTTGGAGATATTTTAGGTGAGCACATCCAAAATTAACATGGGAGCGCACGGACAAATGCTGGACACCACAGGCTTCAATGGCGACAGGTTCTATTAATATGACTTAGTAATTGGTTTGGTTATTGGGGTTTTACGTCCGGGAAACATCTATGGTCATATCAGGACGGGTACCGACTTGTGACAATACACACTCATGGCAACTTTATAGTGCTGTCCCACCGGGGAATCCGGCTGCCAGCACCATGACCCGATTTATCACTCAGTCACGTTATCCTGATACTGAGCTAAGCAGTCCTTGTCCTATCCTACTAATGCCGAGCGCCAGGCTAGATACTGACATGTACCACCTTTGTAAGTGATTGGTTTGACTCGACCGGGAATCTAATGCCAAGTACACGCCTACCGTATAGGATTCGTGCACTAAAACTCGCGACAACCTTACGACTGAAAACGGCTGAATCGCGAATCGTAATCGCAAGCAACCAGTTTTAGCCCTGAAACTGAGTTTTAAGTCGTGAATCGCAATCGGTAGATGTGCTAGGGTATCGCACACCTACCGACTTTTGGGCAGTTTTAGATCGTAAACGGTAGGTGGGTGCGGATGAACGGTAGGTGTGTACCTGGCATTACTCCCGACCTTCCGCACGGGAAGCCTGTGCTCTACCTATTCGGCCACCATGTCCGGTATGCGACTGAGTATCCCTGCTTAATAAGTGCGCCAGTATCGAACTTGGATATGTAGCATCAAATCTAGCTCAGTCTTTTTGTTAAATGTATGCTTTCACCGAACTATACTACTTCAAACTTGTGCTCACACTAACAAGATGCTACCCTAATATTTCAAATGTGAATCCAATCCCATCAGCGTAACAAACATCTGTCGGGAGCTGCCAGTCGGGCCATCTGCTCACAGTCACACTGACCAGATTGCAGCACTAACAAACTTAGTTACCAACAGACAACTGTGAACTCAGCCAGTCACCCAAGTTGAAGTTATGCATTTTATACAAGCTCCCAATCACCAAGGTGTCTTGTCATTTCCGCCTCTTGAGCCGTTAAGCAAAGCATAAACACCCTTCACACAACCACCCCCCCTCCCACTCCTCCCTCCCCCGGCCACCTCCCCCCCCCCCGGAAATCACTCATACACGCGCACACCCTCACACCCGCACACACACACGCAACGCATACCATCGACACAACACACGGACATCTTTGGAATTTCATTGAAATGTTTTCACGACGCTTTGCCAATTGTTGTCCCCCCAATCACAACCTCCCCCCTCCCCCTCTGGCAACCTCCCCACACCCTCTTTCAACCCCCCCTCCACACCCTCTCCCAACCTCCTCCACACTCTCTCCCAACCCCCACACCCTCTCCCAACCCCAACCCTTCTCCAACCACCCCCACTCCTAACCTCCCCATCCACTCCCCCACCACCACTCCCAACCTCCCCCACACCCTCCCCCAACCTCCTCCAACACCACCCACTCCCCCACCCCCACTCCCAACCTCCCCCACACTCTCTCCCAACTTCCCCCATCCCCTCTCCAATCACCCCCACCTCATCTTCCAACCTCCCCCACACGCTCCCCCAACACCCCCACCCCCAATGGCATATACTCCCATCAATGGCATATACCACCAGCCGAAGGCGGGTGTTGTGGTGTGCGGTGCGGTGAAGTGGTGGCGGAGGGTGAAGGGGGAGTGAGGGGGGCATGGGAATGGAGGAGTGAGGGGCAGGGAGAGGGCAACGGAGGAGTGGGGTGAGAGGGCAGGGAATGGGAAGCGAAAGGGGGAATAAGGGGGCAGTGAGGGGGCAATGGGAGGGGGTTGCGGGGAGGGGGGTAGGGAGGGGGAAGAGGAGGGAGAGGCGGGGTTCCTTAAGCACCCAGGGCCACCTCCCCGGCGTCCCGTTCTTGCCTGCAGGGAGCAATTAGTTTTGATATATTTTCCGGTGCCGGCACGCGGAGGTGCGCTTGTTACCCACGCCTGACTGGACCTCGCCTTACACGCCGGACGACAGGGGGCAGCACGGGCTCAATGCAGTAGGCAAACACAAGCGCGTGTGGTCTCGCGGCCACACTCGCGGCCATCACGACTACGATTGATGACGGCGACTGCGACTGCGATTGACAACGGCGACTACGACTGCGATTGACGACGGCGATTGTGATCGGCGACGGCGATTGCGATTGGCGACTGCGACTGCGATTGGAGACTGTGATGACGATTGCGATGACTGCAACTGTAACCAAGATGACGACTGCTGGCGACTGCGACTGCGACTCCGACAAGGACTGCGACTGTGACCACGACGACTGTGACTACGATGGCGGTGACTGTTTCTAGGACGACTACGACTATGACTATGACGACTCCGATTGTATCTACGACGATGACTACGACGATGACTGCTACTATGACTACGATGATGACTGACTGCAATGATGACTGTGACTTCGATGACAATGATAGCAGCAAAGATGATGACTGCAACGACCATTGCGACTGGGATAATGATGATAAACTAAGATGATGGTTGATTGGTTGGTGATCGTTTTATGCTGTCCATTTGTATTCTGTCCATTTTCGTTTAACCATAACTTTTACACAGTTTGTAAAAGCACCCATTCAAATATTTGTCAAAAGACACATATGAAGTTAAAAAGCTCACAATTATAAAAATTGTGGCCAATGAAAATAAAATTCCAGGTAAAAATCATTTGTGGTAAATTGGTAAAGATTGATTTAATCAATTGTATGAGGTGAGACAGCCCTGCTGCCATCAAGAAAGCTAAATTTTCTTCTTGTTTACTAATGTAAAACAAGAAGAAAACGGCGACTAGAATGGCAACAGCGACTGCAATGACTCCATGATGATGATGATGATGATGATGGAGACAGCGATGACAGCCCCAGAAGGTCAAGATGAGGCTGAGTGAGATGACAAAAATGATGGGGATGAAAATGAAGGCAGCTATGACGATAAACCAAAGATAAAGACACAGAAGAATAAATAATTACAATAAAAATGAAATATTAAATAATAAAATAATAAAATAATACAATAATAAAATAATAAAATAATAAAATAGTAAAATAATAAAATAATAAAATAATAAAATAATAAAATGATAAAATAATAACATAATAAAATAATAAAATAATAAAATAATGAAATAATGAAATAATGAAATAATAAAAATTAAAAAATTATAATTAAATAATTAAATTAAAAAAAAAAATTTAATCATGAAATAATAAAATAATAAAATTACAAAATAACAAAATAACAAAATAATAAAATAATTAAATCGTAAAATCATAAAATAATAATAATACAAAGTCAATGACAAAGACAGATAGAGAGAAGTACAAAGACTAAACTAAAAACGAAGGAGAAGTTGAAATTGAAGATGAAGAGAAAGATGGACAAAGCATGGGGAAAATGGTAGTGAGGATAATTCTGAGAACTAGGATAAATGTGCAGCAAAGGCTGTTAGAGACAACACAAACGAAGAGGAAGGCGAGAGAAACAATGACCGAGACAATGTTAGTGACATCGGCGATGAAGCTGAAGACTGACAAAAACCGTTAAGGCTAGGATTCCCTACACACAGTATGCGGCATGCGGCATGCGGCATGTGGCATGCGGTATGCAAACGGTTTGGGTCCTTTCACCCACACCCACACACATAGTGTCAGGTTTCTCTAACACTGTTGTCTATGGGCATTCGCATTTGCATGCCGCACTGATCGCTACATGGACTGATTCAGTATTCGCATGCTGCATGCCGCATGCCGCATACCGCGTGTAAGGAATGTAGCCCATAGGCTTCAAGGCGTTTCGATTTTTTGTCGCATTCACATTCGCATACCGCATACCGCATACCACGTGTAAGGAATGTACCCTTAATGCAATGACGACAAAAATAGATGGTGATGGTGATGGAGATGACAGAGCTCATGGTTAAGCCAAAGCTAAAGCCATAATCGAAGCTGAAGCCAAAGGTAAATCTGAAACCAAATGAAGCCAAATCTGAAGCCAAAACTGAAACCAAAGCCAAAGCTGAAGCCAAAGCTGAAGCCAAAGCTGAAGCCACAGCTGAAGCCAAAGCTGAAACCAAAGCCAAAGTGGAAGCCAAACCTGAAGCCAAAGCTGAAGCCAAACCTGAAGCCAAACCTGAAGCCAAACCTGAAGCCAACGCTGAAGCCAAAGCTGAAGCCGAAGCTGAAGCCAAAGCTGAAACCAAAACTGAAGCCAGTTGAAAAGTTGAAGTTGAAAATGAAAATGAAAAGGAAGACTACATTAAAATCTAAGGTGGAAAGTGAAGACAAGGATGAAGAAAAGATTACGATTAAGATAAAGAGAAAGGCGAAAATGAAGTTGAAGGTGAAGGTGAAGTTGAAGGCCGAAATGAAGGCATAGGTGAATCCAAAAGATTAAGTATAGAAATGTGATTCCTGATATCAGCTGCCTGCTGCCCACTACCCCCTCGCTCCCCTCTCCCTCTCCACTCCCTCCCTATCTCCCCTCCCCCTCTCTCCCCTACCCTCTACCCCTGTCCACTGTCCCCTGTCTCCTGTCCCCTGTCCCCTGTCCCATGTCCCCTCACCCCTGTCCCCTGTCCCCTCTCCCCTCTCCCGTCTCCCGTCTCCCCTCTCCCACTTCCACTCCCTCTCCCTCTCCCTCCCATCTCTCCCTCTCACCCTCCCCATCTCTCACTCTCCCCATCTTTCCCTCTCCCCTCTCCTCTCTCCCCTCCCTCTCTTCCCTCTCTCCCTCTCCCCATCTCCCTTCTCCCCTTCCTCCCATCTCTCCACTCCCACTCTCCCCATCCCCTTCCCTCTCCCCTCTCGCTCTCCACTTCCCCTACTCTCCGCTTCTCCCTCTCCCCTCTCCCCTCTCCCCTGTAACACATGCACACAAGTGGAGAATCAGATTCCAAGACAGCGGACTAACATTGAACTGGTGACCCTCGCGCCACCACCCGGCGACCCCAGCCATTCCTACAGAGGTCGCTGGCGTCGGGACCCGCAGCGCCCCCACGTGGCGGCTCCCCGCAGTACCTGAATCGCCCTGATTACACCCCCCGCCAGGCTGTGATGCGCCAAACCCCCGCACGGCGGCGCTGTAAGTCATCATTGTGAGCCGAGACGGGGCTGTTCGCGGGTGATTAAGGCCTCGCTGGTGGCGGCCCCTGTCGGCCGTTCAGGTGTGGGTAAACCCGGGCGGGACCCCAGCGGGCGCCAGGTGGCGCCACTGACAACGCACGTCCACCGCCCGCCCTACCCGGCGTCTCTAATTCAAACCCACCGCATACCGACCGCGTTCACAGCGAGGTTAGATGGACTCTGAAAGGAAAAGGAAATAGCATTTACAGAGAAAATCAGGGATTTAAAAAAATCGGAAATACAGAAATTGGTGTTCCCAGAACTAATTTAATTTGCATGTTTACTGGGAAATTTGCCAGTTTGATATGTGATGCATAACGCATTATACAAATATAAATTCTAGGGGAACATATACACTTTGCTACTTCCTCTATTGGAGCTTTGGTGGAATGACCCCCACCTGCCGGGGAGTTGCATACGGGTGACCCCCATCGCACCACACACACTGGAGGAATATAGTTCCGGCACAAAACCCCGTAAACATCAATCCAAAATTATAATTAAAATAAAAGATTTTCACCTAAAGGTAATTTTAATTCTCACTAATTCCACTTTTATTGTGATGTAATGATTACGGAGCAATGAACAAATGAAGCAGGAATGTGCAAAAACAAACTTTTTGAAGGTTTGATTTCAATGTTTATCTCAATTTTTGGATTGGCATTTACAGGGTTTTGCGCCTCAGCTCTTCATATTTGAAATGTGAGCAATGAACGGTGGGTTTGGCGCGCGAACTGGCGAAACCCCGTGCAGGTGGCGCGCGAACCGGCGAAACCCCGTGCAGGTGGCACTGCGAGCTCTGTATGGAACGAATATTAGCTGGCCAACCATTGGCAAGTAATATTGCATATCGAGGTAACTGTAATAAATAACAACAATATTAATATAGCAAATCCGAAAAACCCGCCCCTTTATACCCGTATAATATATTGTACATTCCATATACAGTAAAACCTCGCTAAGTCGACCGCCTATGGGACCGACTTTAAATGGTCCATTTAGGGAGGTGGTCGGTTTAGGGGAGTTTTTCATTTCATTCCAAGGCGGTTGTTTGGGAGACAAATAAAGCGATCCATATAGGGGAGAGGTCAATCTGTGGAGGTAGTCGGTTAGAGATGTTTTACTCTATATTATATGTATAGCTGGAGGCAGCCGCCGCTGGAGTGGTACGTGGCGTCACCAATCCTGGTCTATAGCCCCGTTTACATGGGCGATTTAAAACGTTTCATATGAACCCACTTGCCTAGATCGACTCACATTTGGCGTGTAGACGCGGTTCTGTGGCGTTTTAGGGCTGAATCGCTTCATATGAAACGTTTCATCTAGACCACCTCGCGAGGTAGTATAGATGAAGCGTTTCAGCTGGTTCCCGGCAGTGTTAGGGCCCGATTAGGCCGAAATCTATGAATGCGATCATATTTAACAGAATTTCATACTCAAATAATGAAATTTAATTAAATTAACCTTAAATTCCAAGCGATATTAACGTAGCAGCTACATCTGAGTCGAATCGACGAGTGTAAACTAAACACATAGCAGTGCTCACCGGCTACAGGCGCACCACAGGCTGCTGGTTCCCGGCGCCAAAACACTTTTTAAACTCTGTCCGTGTAAACGCGCCTCTAAAACGCTTCATATGAATCGCCTTGTCTAGAACGTTTCACAATTCCCCGTGTAAACACGGCTAATGTAGGCGGGACACAAAAGGAGGGCGCCAGTTCCGGGTAGTGGCCACTCACAGAACTAACCGGGCAACACCACTTGACGGATAATAATATTAGCATATTGAAATATACAACACCTATGCTCAGGGAGGGTGAGGGTGGAATCAGAATATACACATATATATATATATTTATATTATAATATATTATATATATATATGTACAGTAAAGCCTCTCTAACCGACCACCTCCACAGATCGACCACTCCCCTATATCAATCGCTATATTTGGGTCCCAAACGATTGCCCATACAATACCAATGTAACAATAACCAAACTCCCTAAACCTCCCACCTCCCTAAATGAACCATTTAAAGTCGGTCCCAGGGTCTGACGATTTAGAGAGGTTTTACTGTAATATATATATATATACATATACAGTAAAACCTCTCCTACCAAAAACTCCATAAATCGACCACCTCCGTAAATGGATCATTTGAAGTAGGTCCCATGGTCGGTCGGTTTAGAGATGTTTTAGTGCATATATATATATATATATATATATATATATATATATATATATATATATATATACAGTAAAAGCTCTCTATACCGACCCCTCCACAGATCGACCACTCCCTTATATCGATCGCTTTATTTGGGTCCCAAAAATACCATTGTAAGGATATTCTAACTCTCGAAACTGACCACATCCCTAAATGGACCACTTAAAGTCGGTCCCATGGTCGGTCGGTTTAGAGAGGTTTTACTGTATATACATTCTGGCATCCTCCCTTCGTACACATGGTAATCTTTGGCGACAATGCTCGTTGAATTATTAGTGCAGCAGACCACCGCACCTGTCAATGCGAGACCGGACCTCGGGGAGGGCGAGGCCCAACCCCAGGGAAGGCGAGCCCGGTAGGCTCGTCTTAACCGGTAACAACAATATTTAGAAAATAAATAGACAAATATTGATCTTGGTCAATGAAGCGCCGGACACTAGTTGATTGGAGATTGCTTTACTGGTCGTCTGTGTTATTATGTTTACAGCAGGTGCGTGTGTATACACGTATACATACATTCAATTTGTAATTTACCCAAGACCTCCTTGTAGGGAATGCGTCAGTTTTCAATAGGGCCCCGTCTCCTTCCCTCCCTCTCCCCCTCTCTCACCCTCTCTCCCTCTCTCCCTCTCGCTCTAGCTCTCTCTCTCCCTCCCACTTTCCGTCTCTCTCCCTCTCTCCCTTTCTCCCTCTCTCCCTCTCTCCCCCTCTCCCTCTCTCCCTCTCTCCATCTCAACCTCTTTCCCTCTCTCTCCCTCTCTCTCATTCTCTCTCATTCTCTCCCCTCTCTACCCCGCTCACCCTCTCACCCTCTCTCCCTCCTTCCTCTGTTCCTCTCTCCTTCTCTCCCTCTCTCCCTCTCTCCCTCTCTTCCTCTCTCCCTCTCTCACCTTCTCCCTCACTCTCCTCCTCTCTCTCCTCCCTCTCTCCCTCTCCCCCTCTCTCCCTCTCTCTCCCCCTCTCCTCCCTCTCTATCCCCTCTCCTCCTCTCTCCTTCTCTCCTTCTCCCCTTCTCTCCTTCTCTCCTCCTCTCCCCTCTATCCCTCTATCCCTCTGTCCCCGTCTCTTTCCCCCTCTCATTCTCTACCCTTCTCCCTGTCATCCCCCCTCTCTCCCACTCTCCCTCTCCTTCTCTCCCGCTCTCACTCTCACTTTCTCTCCTTCTCTCCACTCTCCATCTGGCCTCTCCTCTCCATCTCTTCCTCTCTCCCTCTTCCCCTCTCTTTCACTCCGCTCTTCCACTCGCCCCTCTGCTTCTCTCCCTCTCCCACTCTTTCCCTCTGTCCCTCTCTTCCTCTCTCTCACCCTCTCACCTTCTCTCCTTCTCTCCCTCTCGCCGCCTCTCCCTCTCTCCCTCCCTTCCTCTCCCTCTCACCCTCTCACCCTCTCACCCTCTCTCCCTCACTCACTCCCTTCCTCTCTCCTTCTCTTTCTCGCTTTCTTTTGTTCTCCCTCTTACTCTTTCTCTTTACCTCTATTTCTTTCTCTCTCGCTCTCTCTGACCAAGAAAGTCCTGGCGAATTAGTTTATTGTATGCAACATATAATTGTAAATCCAAATACCGACGAAACAGTCTAGCCTAAAAGATTCCTCCTGCTCGAGTGAGGATTAGCGCCGGTGGCGGCGGCGCCACCGGTAAAGTGAGCGCACAGGAGGCACAACATAGAATAATCGGCACAAGATAATATAATCAATTAATTCCTATCCGCTCCTTTATACTCGCATAATACGGTATACATCACAGACCATATACATATATATATAATATATATATATATATATATATATATATATAAATGTGTGTATATGCACACAACACCACCTCAGAATAGCAGCCGTAGGTGGCACTAGTGTCGGGTTCAGCTGCTAGGTACCTCGCAGTGAATAATCAGCTGGGAGCGCGCTTCAGATAGTATATCTAAAATGGTGCTCTAAAGCTATTTATATTCGAATAATAAATTATGCTATATATATATATATATATATATATATATATATATACACACACACATTAGACACCGTGAGAGTGAATGATTCTGTTCCACGCGCAGGCCCTGCACGGTACCCGTCCTGACATGACCTAAAATGTCACCAGGACGTAAAACTCCAACAACCAGCCCGCATGGTAGTACTATGAGTAGCTATCTGCACACACGGGTTGTGCCGCGACACAATCTGTCGTTATTTATTACAAGTATGTGTACAAAGTGCACAAACCCCTCCAGTCAAGTATAAGCACGTTGCACTACGTAACATCAACAACTTGAGATTTGTTCTCTCTGGAGCTCTGATGTTTTGTGTCGAAAGGTTTATGTCTGTGTTTATTCTTTCTCTCTCTCTCTCTCTTTGCTTTAACATACTAGAATTTAGCCAGAAATTGAAGAAGAATGTGCAAGAACAGAGGAAGAAATTTAAGAGAAAACAATAACCGTCTAGTTTCTATAGATGGGTTGGTTTTCAATGTTTTCAATGCTTTCAATGCTTTCAACGCTTTCAATGCTTTCAATGTTTTCAATGTTTCAATGTTTTCAATATTTTCAATGCTTTCAATGTTTTCAATGCTTTCAATCTTTTAAATCTTTTCAATCTGTTCAATGCTTTCAATGCTTTCATTTTCAATGTTTTCAATGTTTTCAATGTTTTCAATGTGTTCAATGTTTTCGATGTGTTCAATCTTTTTGATGTGTTAAATGTTTCAATGGTTTCAATGTTTTCAATGTTTTCAATGTTTTCAATGTTTTCAATGTTGTCAATGTTGTCAATTTTTTCAATGTTTTCAATGTTTTCAATGTTTTCAATGTTTTCAAAGTTTTTAATGGTTTCAATGTTTTCAATGTTATCAATGTTTTCAATGTTTTCAATGTTTTCAATGTTTTCAACGTTTTCAATGTTCTGCACGAGGTACTGGAGAGATAGATGATGGTTTCAATGGTATCTAACACCCACTCCCTCGCCCTCTCACAGTCTCAGCCCCCGTCATGCCCACATTACACACGTCCATCAAACGCAAACACATCGTGCACCCCTATCCCTCCTCTATCTCTCCCCTCACGATGCTGCATCCCCCTCCCCCATGCCCCCAACACCTTTGGGTCTCCCTGGGCTGCCTACCAGCATGCTGCCTGTCCTCCCCCTGTCTCCTGCCTCCCTCACGTTCATCACCTCCTCCACCCCATCACCTCATTCACCTCCCTCACCTCCCTCACCTCCCTCACCTCTCTCACCTCCCTCACC
>CM059186.1:40681082-40764619 GCA_030323885.1 Branchipolynoe longqiensis
CTCGCTCCGCCGCCTCTCACTCTGAGTGGTGGTTTGTGCGTTTTGGTAGTGTCGATACATGTGATTGTAGTGGATGGTGGTGGTTGGGGTGGTCGTTGTGGTGGTGGACGTTGGTGAATAGTGGGTATCTGTGATTGTTAACAGTGGTTGGTGGAGGAAATGGTTAGTGTGGGTGCCGGTGGTGGTGATTGTGGATGTAGTTTGTGATTGTAGTGGCTGGTGTTAGTGATAGTGTTGATGGGTGGTGTTGCTGATGTGTGACTGTTGTTACTGATGTTTGTGTTCATGGTTGGCTGTAGGTGGTGTTGCTATTGTGCATGTGGTGGTGATGGTGATGGTTGTTGTTGGCAGTGGTGGTTGTCAGTGGTTGGTGGTCAGTGGTTTGTAGTGGTTGATGGGGTAGTCATTGGTGGTAGTCATTGGTTGTTATGAGTAGCGAAAATTGGTGGTTGGTAATTGGTGGTAGTGGGTGTTGGTAGTGATTGATGGTTGTTGTTGGTAGTGGTTGGTGGCTGTGGTTGTTGGTAGTGGTTGATGGTTGTGGTTGTTGGTAGTGGTTGGTGGCTGTGGTTGTTGGAGGTGGTTGATGGTTGTGGTTGTTGGTAGTGGTTGATGGTTGTGGTTGTTGGTAGTGGGTGTTGGTAGTGGTTGTTGGTAGTGGTTGATGGTAGTAGGTGATGGCAGTGGTTTTTGGTAGTGGTTGATGGTAGTCGTTGTTGGTAGTGGTTGATGGTAGTAGTTGATGGTGATGGTTGTTGATGTTTGGTGGTAGTGATTGAAGATGGTGGTGATTGTTGGTTGTTTGTGGTAATGGTGGTTGTTGGCGAGAGCGGTTGACGGTGGTGGTGGATTGGTTGGTTGTTGGAGTTGTACATCCTGGCAACATCTAAGGTCATATCAGGATGGAAGCTGGTGGTAATTGTGATGGTGGTGGATGGTGAATGGTGGTGATTGTGGTGGGTGGTGGTGATTGTGGTGGATGGTGGTGGATGGTGCTGATTGTGTTGGCGGTGGATGGTGGTGATTGTGGTGATTGTGATTGTGGTGATTATGTTGATTGTGATGGTACATTGGCGGTGATGGTTGTGATGGTAATTGTGGTGGTGGTGGTGGATTGTTGTGATGGTGGTGGATTGTGGTGGTGGTGGTTTTGGTGGTGATGGTGGTGGAGAAGGAATAATTAAATCTTCAATGCCCCGCTGCGACAATAGAAACCGCTTCGTAGTGCGAATTATAAGGACCCTGCCACACCCCACCCCACCCCGCATAACCGCCACCCACCCCACACCCCATCCATCCCACAACCCCACCCCAAACCCCACACACCACCCCACCCCGCATAACCGCCACACACCCCACACCCCCACCCATCCCACAACCCCACCGCCACCCCCACACCACCAAGCCTACCACAGGGCAGAGGAGGGGGAGCAGTAGGAGGAGGGGGGGAGGAGGCGGGTTAGGCGTAAGGGGAGGAGGAGACGGGGGAGGAGGGGGGGGGGAGGAGGAGGGGAAGGAGGAGGGGGAGAAGGAGGATGGAGGGAGGAGGGGGAAGGAGGAGGGGGAGGAGGAGGAGGAGGGGGAGGCGGCGGCGGAGGAGGATCGGTAGGAAGAGGAGGGGGGGGGGTGTGAGGAGGAGGAGGAGGAGGCGGAGGCAGGCATTGTGGATGGCGGTAAACGCGGCGAGGCGCACCCGATGTGTCCTCGTGGCTACTCCCCCGGCAGCCAGGCCTCTGTGAGACGGTGGCATTTTCCGCTCACGTTGCGTCAGTTGGTTCAACTGTGCGGGCATCTCGCCAGGGTCTTCCCCTCCCCCCCCCCTCCAGCCCTCCCCTCACTCCCCCGCACTCTCCTCTCACACACACACACACACACTACACACCCCGCACTGGGCGAATCACTCACTCACTGCGCGCCGGCGGAGGGACACAATCCGATTAGGGTTGTAGTAGGTCTTCGGTGCATAACGCGGAACTGTTTTCTCTGGGAAGAATTCACCCCCATCCCCACCCACACCCCCACCCTGACCCACGCCCACTCAAACACTCCTCCCTTCAAACTCACTCACCTGCCCCTCCCCTCCCCCCCCCCCCCAACACACACATAGTCCCCCAGCGTCCATTCAGACTGGGCGTCTTGATGTGTGAACACATGCTGACTCTCCTTTTGTCATTTTCGCTTCTGTTTTTCTTCCCTTTCTCTCCTGGCACCCCCCCCCCCCCCGCACACACACTGCCTTACAATCCCCCTACCACCATCCCCTTTTCTTTTTCATTCTCTCGTATTCCGAACCTCCTCTATTATCCCCCCTCCCTACATTTCCCTGTCTCTATCTCTCTCTCTGTCTCTCTCTCTCTTTCTCTCTCTCTTTCTCCCTCTGTTTCGCTCTGTGTCTCTCTCTGTCTCTCTCACTTTCTCTCTCCCTCTCTTTCTCTCTCTGTCTGTCTCTCAATCTTTCTCTCTCTCCGTCTCTTTCTCTCTCTCTTTCTCTCTCAGTCTCTCTCCCTCTCTTTCTCTCTCTCTCTGTGTGTCTCTCTGTCTCTCTCTGTGTATCGCAGTGTGTCTATCTCTCTTTCTGCCTCTCTCTTTCTCTCTCCCTCTCTCCCTCTCTTTCTCTCTCTCTCCATCAATCTCTCTCTGTCTCTCTCTTTCTCTCTCTCCCTCTCTTTCTCTCTCCCTCTCTTTCCCTCTCTCTCCCTCTCTCTCTGTCTCTTTCTCCAAAACCTCCACCAGTCGGGCAGTGGCTGCAAACACTGCATTTATATGGCTTGTCTGCTTTTATAGTAGCAGGACAGAAGTAAAGGAACATTCCTTTTAAAACGCGCGCATGCGTATGTCGGGCCTCGCGCTTCGGGCGGGGGTAAATGTGTGGGTGTGGGTGTGGATGTGGGTGGGCGGGGGGTGGGAGGAGTGGGAGTGGATACGGGTGTGGGATTTCCAAGGACAGACTATTTTCAAAAGTGCAAAACCAAATATGACTTTCTATATAAAAACGTGCTGCACATTGCGCATTGCTTAAACAGTATATATAAACAGTATATAAATAGTTAGTTTGTTTATTATTGTGTTTTGTCCTAGCAACATCTCAGGATGGGTACCGACTTGTGACAGTGTGCACTCATGGCGACTTTATAGTGCTGCCCCACTGGAAGACCAGGCTGCCAGCACCCTGACCTGATATCCCACTCAGTCACATTATCCTGACTCTGAGCCAACCAGTCCCTGTCCTGTCCTAATTATGCCGAGCTCCAGGCTAAGAAGTGACAAGTATCAATTTTTAAGTCATTGGTTTGACCCGACCAGGGTTCGACCCCACGACCCCACGATCTACCAACACGGGACACGGACGCTCTAACTCATTCGGCCATCCTGTCTATTCCTATATAAATAGTATATATAAACAGTATAAATAAACAGTATATATAAACTGTATATATAAACCGTATATCATCATCATCATGCTGTCAGTCGCGATGCGACAAAGACTGATTTCAGTATTTGACTGCCACTCTCCATTTAGCTCTCTGCTGTGAGAGTGATGTCCATGAGTCGGTCTTAATGTTTCTCAGCTTCAGGTTTCTCTTGATGGTATCCTTGAACCGGAGATGAGGGAGCCCTCTCTTTCTGTAAACAGAAGACAGGTGAGAGTAGAGGATCTGCTTTGGTAGCCTGTCTGATGACATCCTAATGAGGTGTCCAGTCCACCGGAGATTCTTTTTGATCAGAAGATCTTCCATAGAGGGCAGCCCTGTCCGTTCGAGTATTTCCTTATTTGTCACTTTGTCCTTCCAGGTTAGCCTCATGATTGAACATGCAGCTTTTTCACCTGTTGTCTGTACACTGTCCAGGCCTCGGCTCCATATATTAGTGCGGATAGCATGATTGCATGGTAGATCATGCCTTTGACCCACATGGACACATGGTGGTTGTTCCAGGGTCTCTGGCATAGTCGGCCGAAAGATGTGCTAGCCCCGGCCATCCTCCTCTGTATTTCAGCATCAATGCATCTATCACTTGATATAGTGCTTCCAAGGTAGGTGAATACCAGAACAGAGTTCAGCTTGTTTCCGTCAACCATGATCTCCTCCTCTCGGGTTCTTGTAGAGTTGGGCTGGTACAGCACCTCTGTCTTCTTGATGTTAATCTTCAGGCCAAACTTCTTCGGAGAAAGTGTCCACTATTTTCTGGATCTCTTCAGCAGAGTGGGCAAACAGTGCACTGTCATCTTCGAATAGCAGCTCTCTCACCAGTATCCGAGTAGTCTTGGTCTTCGCTCTGAAGTGTGCAACATTGAATAGGTCAGCGCTCTGTCTGGACTGTATATAGATGCCATCCCCCATGCCTCGGAAAGCCTCATCGAGCATTGCTGATAGGAAGATGGAGAAGAGCTTGGGGGCCAGTACACAACCTTGCTTGACCCCATTGGTAACCCCAAACGATTCTGAGACTTCCCCTCCAGCAGTAACATTCGCCATAATTCCTGTATGTAGAGCCTCGATCATAGTTGTTAACTTCTCTGGGCATCCATACTTCCTCAGTAGCTGCCATAGCCCGGTCCTCCTGACTGTATCAAACGCCTAAGTGAAATCGACAAATACCATGTACAGTGGTTGGTCCTGCTCAATGCCCTTTTCTTGTAGCTGTCGGAGACAAAATATCATATCCACGGTGCTCCGGTTACCTCTGAAGCCACACTGTGACTCCGGAACTACATCAGGTGTTATGTGAATAGATAGTCTGTTGAGGAGAATCCTGGTGAAGATCGTGCCTGCTATGGAAAGAAGAGAGATTTCTCTATAGTTCCCACAGTCTGTTCGATCACCTTTCTTGTAGATGGTTACAATTTTGGCATCCTTCTATGCTTGGGGTACAGAACCCTCCTCCCAGGCATTGGTGATTAGTTGGTGCAGTCTGGTGAACAGATTGTTTCCTCCATGCTTCCATACTTCAGCAGGAATTCCATCACCCCCAGGTGCTTTGCCATCTTTCAGGCTGACGATTGCTCTGGCCATCTCATCCATGGCTGGAATCTCATCAAGGCATGTTTTGGTAATGCGCTGCAGGATCTTGTCCAGAGCTTCATGATCTATGTCACCAGGGACATTGAGTAGCTTCTGCAAGTGTTCACTCCATCTTGCCACAACTCTCTTGCTGTCAGAAAAGGTCTCCATTCCATCTGTTGATTTCAGGTGAACAGGTCCCTTCTTCATGGGTCCCCACACTTCCTTCAGTCCATTGTAGAAGCCCTTCGTGTTGTTTCTGTCTGCAGCTCTCTGCAGCTCCTCTGCCTTCATTACCCACCAGTCTGAATTCAGTGCACCGGTGCATTTCTGTAGCAATCTGCAAGCATCTTTGTATGCTACAGGGGTGGATCTAGTGCTCCTGGTCTGCAACACTCTCTGGTGGGCTTGGTCTCTTCTGCTCATAAGATTCTGTAGCTCCTGATTGTTGGGGTCGAACCATTCCTGGTGTTTTCTGTCTGGCTTGCCGAGATATGTTTTAGCTGTGTTGTATACGACCTGCTGCAAAGCTGCTCATTCCTCATCTGGTGTTGAGCTTTCCTTCTCCTCCCATTGGGCGAGAGCGCTGTCCATCTCCTGCTCGAAGCTCTCCCTGTGACTGATGGTACTTAGTTTTGCTGGTTTGAGCTTGGTCAGTTTACTTGTCCCTTGCCTGTTCTGCTTTTGTCGTATTCTGAATGTCACTTTTGACCTCAGCATCTAGTGACCAGTCCAGAGTTAGCTCCACTCGTGGCTCGAGTGTATATAAACAGTATATTTAAAGTTGCATGGTCCGATGAAATATAATTTTGTCAAAATTAAAACAACTACTTACATTTGATGCTATATATCCAACTTAGATACTGGTGCATTAGCTAATGATTTGGGACAGTATATACAGAAGAACCAGTGAGTTTATAACCTCACCCCTTTGAACACTCAGTTTGAAACACCCATTATGCAGGAAGGCCATTAACCAATTAGGCCAATCTCGTGACCCCATTAGCCCCCCCAACCAAGTAGGCCTGCTGTGCAGGGTCATAGAGGGGAAGGGGATATGAGGTGGATGTGTGTGTATATGTCTGTGTGTTTCCTGACCTGACTTTACAGAGACACAGAGACAGACATACACACAGACATACACACACAGACATACACACACAAGACATACACACACAAGACATACACACACAGACAGACACCCATAGATAGGCACACACAGACAGACATGCACAGACAGCACACACATACACAGAAAAACACACACATGCACACACCCGACACACATACAGAACCCAACCTGACTTTGCAGAGAGAGAGCCAGCCACACACACACACAGACACCCCCAGACAGACACATACAGACATACACACAGACAGACATGCAGAGACATACACACATAGACATACACACACGGACACACACATACAATGATACATATACATACAGACACACACTAACATACACACATGCATACACACATACACACACATACATTACCACCCATATATATATACACATAGACAGACACACAGATAGACACACACAGACAGACATGCATAGACAGCACACACAGACACACAAACACACATACATGCACACACCTGACATACACAGAGACACATACACCCGACATGACTTTGCAGAGATAGACACACACACAGACACATAGACAGCCGCACACAGACAGAGGCAGACACACACATACACGCACACACATACATACACACAGACACACACACATACACACCCATACACACACAGACACATACATACACAGACACACATACACCCGACCTGACTTTGCAGAGAGAGAGACACACACACAGACAGAGGCAGCCACACACATACATACCCACAGATATACACACAGATGCACATACACACACAATTACCACTCACACACACACATATCACACACACAGACACACATAGATAGACACACCCATACAGACATGCATAGACAGCACACACAGACACAGAAACACACAGACACGCACACACCTGACATACACAGACACACATACACCCGACCTGACTTTGCAGAGAGAGACACACACAGACAGAGACACATAGACAGACGCACACAGATAGAGGCAGACACACACACATGCATACACACACATACATACATACATACATACATACATCCCACACATACAGGAAATACACACACACAGATACATACAGACATACATAGACAGACACAAGCAGACAACAGACACACATTATATTTTGTTAAAAACCCTAGTGCCATGGGCCTATGGCACTAATCCAGTCCCAGAATGTTACCAAACCAAACAGAAATACCTACCTACAGCCCTGTAAGGTTCCAGGTCATCTCACATCACGTGGTCACCGCGAGATGACCATCTGGGTCATAGCCACAGGACTTTTGACAAGCTTGTCGAAATTATTTTTGGTTCTTTCAGCTCATATTACTTCAAAACTAATCATCTTTAATCAAAATCACTCCGGACTAATGATTAGTAGCTTGTAACGATCAATTTGATATATTTATCTCAAAAATAAGACAAAAATTCAAGTGCCATCGGACCATGCAACTGTAAACAGTATATATATACTATACATATAAACAGTATATATAAACTGTGTATATAAACAGTATATATAAACTGTATATATAAACTGTATATATATACTGTATATATATACTGTATATATAAACTGTATAAATATGTGCTGAACATTGCACATTGCTTAAAGCTTCATAGTCCGATGAAGCATCAAATTTTCAAAACCAAAATAATTATATAGATTTGACTCCTCATATCTAACTTAGATTTTGATGCACATATTAAGTATTTATTGCCACATAGAAGGGAACACTGATTCAATTTGATAGAACCTGTTACTATTGAAGCCTATGGTGTCAGAGTTTTGGCATGCTTGACAAAACTAAGTTTGCATGTTTGAATTTCAAATATCTCAAAACTTATCCATTCAAAATCAAGGTACTTTAACCTGAAATATGGTAGATTATAACAATCAATTTAATATATTTATCTAAAAAAAAATACCAAAACGCAAAACCATCGGACTATGCAACTTTAAGCAGTATATATAAACATTATATATAAAGATTATATATAGACGGTAAATATAAACAGTATATATAACCCATCTATAAATAAACATCCATATATAAACAGTCTAGGAATAAGCAGTACATACAATTGACTGTGTATATAAACAGTATATAATTAAATAAACAGTATATATAAACAGTATACTTAAACAGTATATATAACCATTATATATGAACAATATATATATCAACAGTATATATATTAACAGTATATATATTAACATTAAATAATATATATAAACAGTAAATATGAACAGTATATATAAGCAGTATATATAAGCAGTATATATAAACACTAAACAGTATATATACACTGTATATATATCAACAGTATATATGTTTTCCTGACATCTATTTGTTTGTTTGTTTATTGGAGTTTTACATCCTGGCAACATCTAAGGCCATATCCGGATGGGTACCGACTTGTGACAATGCACACTCATGGCGACTTTATAGTGATGGCCCACCAAGAAAGCAGGCTGCTGGCACCTTGACCTGATATCCGACTCAATACCATTATCCTGGCACTGAGCTAACCAGTACTTGCCATATCCTATTAATGTCAAACGCTAAGTAGGAAGCGACAAGTATCAATTTTGAAGTCTTTGGTTTGACTCGACTGAGAACCAAACTCCTGACCTTCCGCATGTGAAGCCCGAGCTCTACCGATTAGGTTGCCGCGCCCGGTATAGATATCCTGTTTATGTGATGAATAACACATTATACGAGTATAAATGCACGGGTAACATGTACACCTGATACTTCCTCTGTGCGCATTGGTGGAGTGCCCCCCTCCCAGCTGTCGGATTAATACTAGATAGAAACATTATCAATAATTTGCTATATTCAGTATATATTTACATAGAACTTAGAAGGCGTGGTGTTCTCTGTGGCGGAGTGGTTAGAGTGTCTGACATTTTCCTAGGTCAGACTCCTAATCTGAAGGTCGGTGGTTCGATTCCCCATGCCCCCACCTCTGCCAATTTGGATTTCCACCGCTGTGTATAACTTACAGCGTCATCAAAGGCCAGTTGCTCTCATACCATGTCTATGTGGTGTGGGTGGTTAAAAATCCCTTGGGTCGGTACAAGTGTAGGCTCAGGCTTTCTATAGACAAACTGTCTAATGGTGAAAACAAGTCTATTCAGGCTTATCCATAATAGGCAGTATAAATCTTCAAGAAAAGAAAAAAAAGAAGGCTATGCTTGCTTGTGCGTAGTTGCATATTTGTCTTTTGTTGACATAATACACCATCCCCATGTTCCGTCAGTTATCAAACAATACGTGCATACGATTATGATGTCTATGTGCCAACAAAAACAGTGTCATGTGAGCAGCGACAACAGCGTAATAGTCGATTTGATTGTATTGCATCAGACAGTGCAGGGTTGGCACCTAAAGTGGTGAATTAATAGTTGCACCGATATTATATATGGTGACATCCTAAGTGCATACGTCAAGTTAGAGCTGGTCTAAAAACTTCCAGTTGGTTTAATTGTTCCTGGAAAGTAGTGGAATTTATATCCCTCTTTTCCACTCCTCCGCCCTCCCTCCACCCCCTCTTTCACTCACACCCCTCTCCTTCCCCACACAGTACCCGTGATCAATGGTTCCCTGCGAGGTTCCACCAAATTGTGTCACCAAGTTGTGTCACCAAATTGTGCCACAAAATTGTGTCACAAAATTGTGTAATGAAATTGTGTCATTAATTGGGCCACAACATTGGGTCATGAAAATGTGTCCCTAACCTGCCTCAACAAATTGTGTCAACAAATTGTGTTAACAAATTGCTTTAGCAAATTGTGTCAACAAATTGTGTCACGAAAAGCTGTCAACAAATGATGTCAATGACTGGGTCAACAACTTGTGGTAGAAATTGTCAACAAATTGTGTTATAAAATTGGGTCAACAAATGCAGTCAACAAATGGTGTCAACAAAGTATATTAGTAAATGATGTCATAGAGTTGTCTCACAGTATTATGACACCAAATTGAGTCAATAAATAAGAATGCATAAATTGTAAGAGTACAAGGTGTTGAAAGCAATCGTGGGCTGAGTAGAGACCGTAAATAGATGATCATTTGTTATTTAATACAGTCTTCAAATGTTGGAAAGCATGGAACTATTGTATGTTTGAAATGAGATGTTGCGTTGACCAAAAGGATGATGTGAAACAAGTTTGTATGGCTCTTGAAAATGATAGCGACGAAAGCATCCTAAGATAGGAACAAATTGAAAAAAGGCTGATTAATGTGCTCACTATTCCAGGTAACTTTGATATCACTTGTCATATGGCTATATGTAAATTGCTTGGATATATGTATACATACAGTGACATATCTGATTGTATGTACGAATATCATGAGCTGGTTTGTTTTAACAATGTATCTTGTATAAGTATGAACAGTACAGTGACGAATGACTCCTAAAATAAGAACACATTAGCCAAAGGTTATTCATGGATTCACTATTAATAATAGTGAATCCATGAATAATAGTATTATATAACGTTGACATCACTAGTCCTGTGACCATATGCATATATGCATGTGAAATGCTTACAGTTACATACAGGGTTGTATTTGATTCCAGGTAGAGATTTCAATTGTCGATTTGTTGTAACTATGTAATTTGCATAAGTATGCACATATATGCACACATATGTACACACATGTACACATGTACACATATATGCACACCTATGAAGATATATGCAGATATATGCACATATTTTCTGTTTGTTTGTTGGTTTAACGACCCCTGCAATATATGCACATATATTCACATATGCAAATAAATACATAATTATATACTGATATATGCACATATATGCACATGCATACACACATATACACATGTATGCCCATGTATCACATATATCTTCATATATGCACATATATGCACATGTATGCACATATCTGCATATGACGTCATATACACATATGCAAATGTATGCACACATAGTCACACATATGCACACACATGCATATATATATGCACATGTATGCACATCTATCCACATGTATGCATATATATGCACATGTATGCTCATATATCCACATATATCCACACATATCCACATATATCCACATCATCATCATCATCATCATGCTGTCGGTCGCGATGCGACAAAGACTGCTTTCATTACTTGACTTCCACTCTCCATTTCACTCTCTGTTGTGAGAGTTGCGTATGTGTGGATATATCCACATATATCCACATATATCCATATATATATCGCATATATCCACATATATCCACATATATCCACATATGATATATCCACATATGATATATCCACATATGATATATATATGCACATATATGTATATCTAAACCTATGTGCATATGTGTACACATATATATGCATATGTATGCGCATACATTTTATATGCGCATATAATTTATAATGATAAATGTACACACATATATATATATATATATGCATATGTACCTGTATGTATATATTTACACACCCATATATATATATATACATAAATATGTATACAGACACACATATATATATATATATATATATATATATATATATATTATATGTATATATATACACATAGCCCTATATATGTATATATATATATATATATATATATATATATATATGCACTAGAGCAGGCGACAGAGCAGAAAGAAGGCGAACCTGTAGCACTAGCACTAGCACTAGTAGCAGACGACCCTGCGTGAAGTCCTACAACTTGAGTCGAACCCTTTGAGCGGGCCGGGCCGCCCCACGTGACACCCCGCACGGCGCTAATTCAATTAGCCGCCGACAAAGCGCCCATTTCCAAACACGGCCTGTCGTCTGCCAAACTCCCGGCGCTTGGCGCTGTTTTGTCGGCCGGCTACTCAGCGGTGTCACCAAAGACCGCTACCCCGGTAGGAGGCGCCGGGGCCCGGCATTGTGGGTCGGTGCGCCCGTCATGTAGCCCCCGTCCATTGATCGGCTCCGGGGAGGGCCGATATAGTGTTGAAGCTCAAGATGATGTCTTAATTCGAATCGTCTCATTTCAGGCCACCTGGGGGCGCTGTTGTGATATCAAAGTTGCTGCTTTTCAATGAAAAGCACGCCAGGCTATGGACTCTATAAGGATGTGGAATTTGTAAGCATATATAGCTCATATATAATAATATATATCATATATCATATATGTAAATAGGATACATATGGCATATATATCATATATATCATATAGATCAAATATATCACATAGATCACATATGTCATATGTCATATATATATATCATGTCATATATTATATCCTATATATCACGTATATGTCACGTATATGGCATGTATATGCATATACATATACAAATATATATATATATATACATATATATATGTATATATATCCCACTCAGTCACATTGTCCTGACACTGTGCTAACCATTCCTTGCTCTGTAGTATAGATCTTATTAATGATGAGCGCCAGGCTTGGAAGCAACAAGTATACATTTGATAAGTTATTGGCTTGACTCGACCAGGAACCGAACTCCCGATCTCCCGCATGCGAGGCTCATGCTCTACCAATTTGGCCATCGTGCCCAGTTGTATATCAATATGTGCACAACTATAAATTGTATAAGTCTTTGGTTTGACTCTACCGGGAACCGAACTACCAGTCTATATAGGTATATGTATTCGTGTATGTATATATATATATCCTGACACTGAGCTAACCAGCCATTGCCCTATCCTATTACTATTAATGGTGAGTGCCAGGCTTGGAAGAATAAGTATACATTTGATAAGTTATTGGCTTGACTCGACCGGGAACCGAACTCCCGATCTCCTGCATGCGAGGCTCAAGCTCTACCGATTCGGCCACCGTGTCCAGTTGTATATATCAATATCAATATATATATATATATATATATATATATATATATATATATATATGTGATGTATAACGTATTATGCGAGTATAAAGATTAGCAAGGTAATATTACCTCTTATTCTTATTATTGTTATCCTCCGTAAGATACAACACTCTACCGGTGGCGCCATCTCACCCACCTCGACTCCCCCGGATGTTGACCAGTGTCAGTCGCACCGAAGGATATATGCCGATTCGGCCACCGTGCCCAGTTGTATATATCTATATATATATATATATATGTCTCCAGTGGCTCGCCGCTGGAATTTAAATTTGCGCACACGAGGGGCAGCGCACCGGGCGACAGCCCGAGCTGCTCCACCTGTCATCCCGATAAGGCGGGGGGAGGCGGCGCCCCCTTGAGGTCGGCCGGGGCGGCGCGGGGCGCTCCGCGGCGGTGAAGCGCGACTGCACGCTAATGACCATGACGCCCATTAAGATAGGTGGGGGGAGGCCTCTGCCGCGCCCGGTCTGCACCGCCCAGCTGCCGCCACTCGGCAGCCCGCGCGCACCCGAATCAGACGCCTAGAGCTGCTCAGCCTCAGCGCCATCTCAGCCTCTCCGCCCTCCCTCCAGCCTGCGCGCGTCCATCATGGCGGAGGATGGAGTTGACCTCTCCCTCCCACCCCAGGTTCAAAGGGGGGGGGGACACTGGGCGCGCGGGGGGAGGGCGCGCCACCCACCGGCGGGCCGGCGTGCCACCCTTTCCCCCCTGCAGGTACTGGGTTCGGTACCCGAACATTTGACTTATTATTATTATGAACTTCAATCTTGAACTTTGATTATTATTCCTTATTGTTTTAAATTTTGCATTACATGTCATTACCTCACTGTGCGTGCATTATGATTATTGCTTCGCTTTATATTTAGCTCACTTTATTCGATTTAATTCCACCGCATATTATCCGCGCCCATTGGGGCCGTGCGCGCGTGCTTGTGCGCAGGTGCGCACACTCATTGCTTGTTTGTTTCACCTGTATAGTCGGACTTCAATAAAAAGTCCTTTTACTCCCCCCGTGTGTTGGCGTCCATTTAAATATGTATATATATATATGTATATATATATGTATATATGTACATGTATATATGTATATATATATATATATATACTATTATTATTGAATAGGCATGACTTTTTAAAGTGTTACGTGTTATAAAATACAGTTTACAGTAAATAAATCTTGTAATGGACTCAGTCCATTTGATGTAGCTCTGTGTATACATATAAAGAATGACTGCAGTTTGGAGGAAGTCAAACCGAGGTAAGTGGGTCGAGGATTATAATCTCTGGCAGGAGGCTATTTGGGCCTTACATAAAAAATCTTTTCAAAAACCCAGCAGTGACTGACGGAGGAAGCCGATAATGGTTGTTAATAAAGGAGGGCACTCAGTGTCGGCGCGACCAGGCGTGTGTCTGAATAATTATGTTTGTTTGTTTGTTGTTGTTTTACGTCCTAGCAACATCTAAGGTCATATCAGGACGGAAATAATTATGCAATAAATAGGGGTACCAGCAACTTCCACTACTTATTTCTAATCTCATACTCATACAAGTGCTTATACATCACATATTCAAATGTTGTGGTGTATTAAATTAATACTGGATCTATACATATATATCATCATCATCATCATCATGCTGTCGGTCGCGATGCAACAAAGACTGCTTTCATTTCATGAAAGCTGCCTGCAAAAGTATTGAAGTGCTGCTGGCTTTTGCAAGTTACCAGCAGCACTTTCTCGGGGAGCAAATAGAGGTTTCACACGGGCAAGAACATGTCAAGACAAGCGCAAAACTATTTGTCCCTGCAGTGGCTGGTCAGGAGATGTTGGGAGTTCCATACATCAACCGCCCTTAATGCTGCCACAGTGACATGGCTTTCTGTTTAGGGTTTGCTCCCTTAGCCTTCGGTTCTGTCAAGAACCTGTACCACAAGGCAGTGGTTTACAACTCTGCAAGGCAGGGGCGTCAAACTCCCTGAGGTATTGCTATACCTGCAATACCTGCATACCTATATATACATATATATACATATATATATATATATGCATTTATATATAAATCTCCCACCCCCCTTTTAAACATGTTTTGTTGTTGTTCCTCCGTTATTTGCAGTCAACCATATACAATGACAGAGACAGTCCAAATTAAAATGTAAAATTTAAGACCTAAATGCACTGGGATTGGTCCCACTGCTTCACTGGTCACAGCTGGTCCTGTGTACTATTAACAACCCCACCCCAACAACATAATTAATAAACTCACATAACTAACTACACTAGAGTAACACTAGAATATTTCTAACAAACTGACATTTATATACTGCTTGCCTAAATCCAATTGAACATTAAAACTTACTACAACTTTACCAACTGAATACAGAAGATAACTTCTGCTTACATTCTAAATACTATGTAAATACTCACATAGCAATAGATCTGACTAATATTGATCTCGTTATATGACACTACTGTTACCATATTGCTATGGAGCTTTTGGGTTATGGCCCTGTCACATTACGACGCTTCTCGCCGGCGCGCCACCAACGTTCAAAATCACTTTTAATCGTCGACATATGTCAAACTTTTCGGCGTGAGCGCAACGTATTGGTAGCATGTTTTGGCACGCCATCCTGATATGACCTTAGATGTAGCTAGGACGTAAAACAACAACAAAGAAACAAAGCAACAGTTTGGCGCAACGTGTTGGAACGACCCTCATGCATGCGCGGCATGTGCCTATCGTTCGTATAACGTTATTCCAGTGCATCTAACGTATCTCGAAGGGCCCCTAACATTGCCATAGTGTTAGCACCCGTGCGTTGTCGCGCGTCCAAAGTTTTGCACAAGCACAAAACTTTGCCAATTCCCTGACGCACTCTGCCGACCCTCACCGAGCGTTGCCGTCCGTCGCCGTCTATCAACGAATACCAACGTGCGCCTAACGCTTCCTGACGTATCCCGACATAGCGGCAAAAAATCACATACGTCGACACGTGTTGGCGAGAAGCATCGTAATGTGACAGCCCCATTACAGAATTTAATTGTGTTACATGCTGCAAATTGTGTATTCAACAGTTATTGTATACCTTATTCTATATACCTTTTGTGTAAATAACCCTGAATTGAAAAATGGCTGAAAGACCAGTGCTTCGGCACTGACAAAAGACTTATTCAGCAGAATAAACATATTTACTCCAATATATATATATATTTATATATATCTCCAGCGGCTCGCCGCTGGAATTTAAATGCGCAACAGGGAGGGCAGCGCACCGGGCGACAGCCCGAGCTGCTCCACCTGTCATCCTGATAAGGCGGGGGGAGGCGGCGGCCCCTGAGGTCGGCCGGGGTGGTGCGGGGCGCTCCGCGGCGGCGAAGCGCGACTGCGCGCTAATGACCGTGATGCCCATTAAGATAGGCGGGGGGAGGCCTCTGCCACGCCCCGTCTGCGCCGCCCAGCTGCCGCCACTCGGCAGCCCGCGCGCCCTCGAATCAGACGCCTAGAGCTGCTCAGCCTCAGCACCATCTCAGCCTCTCCGCCCTCCCTCCAGCCTGTGCGCGTCCATCATGGCGGAGGACGGAGTTTCCCTCACGGATTTTGATTTCCTGGACTGGGCCACCCTTGCCGGCTTAAGTAGGAAAACCACTGGCACGATGGCGCAAGAGGACCTAACGGACTAGGCGGCACTGCTTGCAATTGACCGAACAGACTTTGCGGCACTGGACATCTCCCGCGGTCAGCGGGCCCTCCTCCGGGCGGCCCTCTGCGAGCTGGGAAACAACGGATTCGGCACCGGCGCCAGCGAGAGCCCCAGCCGCCGGGAGGACAGCCAGCCTCCCCCAGCACAGGTCGACCGCGCGGCAGCCGACCGGCGGCGGCACAACACCGACAGGGCGCGGCAGGAGCACCATGCCATACTGGAGGCAGGTGCCGCATTCGACCAGCTGTTGACCTCTGCGGCGGCCGACAGGCTCCTCGGCCGAGCGGGGAGCGACAGGGCCGAGACACCGGGACGCCCCGCCCTCGCAGGCGCATCGGGATACATCGCCCCTCCAGCCGCCCCCGCGACTCGCCCCAGTCGGCATGGCGTCGGCCCGGATCCGCACCATAATCTCACCGTCCGCGCAAAAAGTAGCAAGGCGTTGAGAATTATCAATTACCTCCCGCGCACTGTGCGCGAGCGTATCGCTAAGAAGAGGAAGGAATACCTGCAAGTAGTCGACCCTCCCTCCGGCCTGGTACAGTTCAAGACAGAGGAGGATTCCTGCGCCTGCGTGTACTTGACGCAGGGGGAGTGGGGGGCGGCAAACCAGTGCCTGGCTGCGCACCTGCTCCAGCTGGGTGATCTGGAGCGCCAGGATATCGAATATTATATGTCTTATACCGACAGCATACATAACTTTGCTGCAAAGTTTGAATGGCAATCGGTCATAGACTACGACACGCAGTACCGCGAGGTACAGGCGGCGCATGGTACGGCCTGGGGTACCGCGGCCACCTACTTAGAAATGCAGCTCCTCATCCCCAGGCAGCGCTCCGCCCCCATCCAGAGAGGGCGGGGCGGCCACCCCAGCAGCGGCCACGGGGGGGGGGGGGGGGGGGGCACAGCAGCGGCCACGGGGGGGGGGGCACAGCAGCAGCACAGGACGGGTTGGACTGACCCCACCGCAGCCACCGCGGGGGAGAAAACCATCTGCCGATTATTCGCGAATACAGGGAAGTGCCCCTACTCCCCCTGCAAGTATGAGCACACGAAGAAAGAATAGGGGGAGTCGGGGGGGGCCTTGATCCCAGAGGCCTGGGAGCGGCTGCTCCCCCCGGCCACCCCGGCGTGTGCGGAAATCATCGCCGGGGTGCGCTACGGCTGCCGTGTCACCAACACACCGGTCCCCGGCACGCCCTCCCTCCAGCCCAACCACCCCTCAGCAACGCACCCCGACTTGCGGGGCGCGGTAGAGGCGCAGGTGCGCGCGGAGATCGAGAACGGTCGCTACATCAAGCGTCGCGGCCCTCCGCACATCACCAGCACCCTTGGGGCCATTCCCAAGGATGGGGGCAGGATCCGACTGATCCATGACGGCTCCCGCCCCAGGGGGGGTGCGCTGGACGATTATGCGGTAGGCATGGGCTACAGCTGCTCCACAGTTGAGCAGCCGGCCGCCCTCCTCCAGCGCAGTGACTATATGGGCAAAGTCGACCTGGCGAGTGCCTAACGGTGCGTGCACATCCACCCCCGTGACTATGCATACGCGGGCCTGCAGTGGACTTTCGCGGGCGACACCGCCCCCACCTACATATATGACACCTGACTGATGTTCGGCGCGCGATTGAGTGCTATAGTATTCAATCAGCTCACGCAGGCGGTGCTGGGTGTCATGCGCGCTCGGGGGTGGGGCAAGTACATAATAGTGTACTGCGATGATTTTTTCGTCACCCACCCCCGTCGCGGCGAGTGCCGCCGCCTCATGGGGGAGCTCATGGCGCTCCTCCGCGAGCTGGGGTTCGCCATTAACTACAAGAAGCTGGTGGGCCCCAGCACTAACATCACGTTCCTGGGAGTGGAGATCGACACTACATCCTTCACCCTGGGCCTCCCCAGGGAGGCTCCGCGCCCTGGTGGCAGAGGCCGAGGCGGCGGCAGCGCCCCGCCGCCTAACCAAGCGAGGGCTGCAATCAGTATGCGGAAAACTGGGCTGGGCCGCCCAGGTGCTGTACGAGGGGGGGGGCACTCACCTCCGCCGCATCCTCGACCTCATGGGCACTCTGAGCCGCCCCTCCCACCGAGCCCGGATAACCGCTGCGGTGTGCGAGGATCTCAGCTGGTGGGTCCTGTTCACCCGCAGCCACAAAGGGCGCACGCCTATCCTGGACGCCGCCCCCGCCACCCCAGTCTCCACTGATGCCTGCCTGGACGGGGCGGGTGGCTACCACAACGGGGACTGGTTCGCCCTGGCCTTCAGCGATTGGCCGGGAACCCAGCATTTGTCCATCAACTACAAAGAGGTGCTCAGTTTGGTGCCCGCGGCGCACCTCTGGGCGCACACCTGGGCCAATAAGCGAGTGTACATACACACCGATAACCAGGCCGTTGCCACGATCATCAACCGCGGCACCGCGAAGGACCCCCTGGTCATGACTTACCTCCGCCAGGTGTACTACGCCTCCGTCGCTTACAACTTCAAGCTCCGCGCAGTCTATTATCCGGTAATCTCCAATGTCGTGGCCGACGCGGCGAGCCGACTCATGCTGCACGGTGGGCTGGAGCGCCTCCAGGCGGCACTGGCGCACACCATTGCAGACGACCGCCGCGCCCCGCCCCCTGGGCCGCCCACATCCTCACTCGGCATTTGGCACGCCCCGCGATAGGAGGGACGCAGCAGCTCTCGACCGCGAGGTGGCGCACTACCAACGTAGCGCCTACGCCCCCAACACCAGACGGGCATACGCCACGCACAGAACCGCCTACCTGCGTTTCTGTACCGCGGTGGGTTCCCCGCCCATCTCCGCCTCCTCCACCCTCCTCTGCCGTATGCGTCGCACCTGGCGCGCCGCATGCGATACAGCTCAATACAGCAGTATTTGAACATAGTACGCGTGCTGCACAGGGAGTGGGACCTCCCCAACCCCCTGGAGAGCGACTACCGCCTGCTCACCACCCTCCGTGGCATCCGGTGCGAGCGCGGCGATGCCACGCGCCGGCAAGCCCCCATCACCGCAGTCATGCTGCTCGCCATACTGCGGCACCTCAACACAGCGAACAACGCCCACGCGGTGGTTTGGGCCGCAGCACTGGCCATGTTCTATGGGCTCCTGCGGCGGTCCAACCTTATGCCCAACACAGCCGCCGCTTTCGATGCCGCACGGAACCTGTGCCGCTCGGATGCCCCAGCGCCCGTGCGCTGGTCCAAGACGAACCAGTACCGCGGCCCCGCGTGCGTGATCCCTCTGCCACGCATGGCCGCGCACCCCCTCTGCCCCACTCAGGCAATGTATCACTCGTGCGCACACTCTCCGGCGGGGCCGCCCGTGGGCCCCCTCCTATGGGCAGGGAGGGCGCCCCTCACCACCCCCCTATTCTGGGCTGGCATCCACGGCGCGCTCCAGCGCGCTCTTCAACGCGGGCATCCCGGAAGCGCACATCCGCGAGCTCGGCGGATGGGCTTCGACGGCCTACACGGCCTACGTCATAGCCGACACCGCGGGCTTCGCGCGCACCACCAGCGCGCTGGCGGCTTCGATGCCACGCGCGTGAGCCTCCCGGCCCCACGGTGTGCACACACACACACACACTACCACTACTACCAGCTGGGACTTGGGACACTGGGCGTGCGCAGGGAGGGCGCACCGCTCACCGGCGGGCCGGCGTGCCACCCTTTCCCCCTTGCAGGTACTGGGTTCGGTACCCGAACATTTGACTTTACTATTATGAACTTCAATTATGAACTTTAATTATTATTCCTTATTGATTTGAATTTTGCATTACATGTTATTACCTCACTGTGCTCGCATTATGATTATTGCTTTGCATTACATGTTTAGCTCACATTATTAGAGTTAATTCGACGGCCTACACGGCCTATGTCATAGCCGACACCGCGGGCTTCGCGCGCACCACCAGCGCGCTGGCGGCTTCGATGCCACGCGCGTGAGCCTCCCGGCCCCACGGTGTGCACACACACACACACTACCACTACTACCAGCTGGGACTTGGGACACTGGGCGTGCGCAGGGAGGGCGCACCGCTCACCGGCGGGCCGGCGTGCCACCCTTTCCCCCTTGCAGGTACTGGGTTCGGTACCCGAACATTTGACTTTACTATTATGAACTTCAATTATGAACTTTAATTATTATTCCTTATTGATTTGAATTTTGCATTACATGTTATTACCTCACTGTGCTCGCATTATGATTATTGCTTTGCATTACATGTTTAGCTCACATTATTAGAGTTAATTCCACTGCATTTTACCCGTGCCCATTGGGGCCGCGTGCGCGCGCGCTTGTGCGCAGGTTCGCACACTCATCTGCTTGTTTATGTTCACCTGTTTAGTCGGACTTCAATAAAAAGTCCTTTACTCCCCCCATGTGTTGGCGTCCATTAAAATATATATATGTACTATAGCTACAACACCAGGCATGGTGGCCGAATTGGTAAAGCGCATGCCTCGCATGCAGGAGACTGGGAGTTTGGTTCCAGGTCAAGTAAAATCAATGACTTATAAAATTGATACTTCTTGCGACCTAGCCTGGCACTCGGTATTACAGGATAGGGCAAGGAATGATTGGCTCAGTGTCAGGATAGTGTGACTGCATGGCATACTGGATAATGGTGCTGGTGGCCTGATCTCCCAGTTGGGCAGGACTATAAAGCCGCCATGAGTGTGCACTGTCACAAGTCCATACCAGTCCTGATATGACACTAGATGTTGCCAGGATGTAAACAACTAACCAATCCTATGCATCACATATTCAAATGTTTTGTTGTATTCATTTAATACCAGATATATTTATATATCAATATGTGTATATAGCTAGATGCACGGAGTGGGTGCCATTCTTGGTGATACTTTAGTGTTCTGTTTAAAGTTGCATGGTTCGATGGTTTTGCGTTTTGGTCATTTTTCTGAGATAAATATATTAAATTGATCGTTATAATCTATCTTATTTCAGGTTAAAGTAACTTTGATTTTAAATGGATAAGTTTTGAGAAATTTGAAATTCAAAGATGTAAACTTAGTTTTGGCAAGCACGCCAAAACTCTGACACCATAGGCTTCAACAGTAACAGGTTCTATCAAATTGTCTCAGTGTTCCCTTCTGTGTGGCAATACATGCTTAATATGTGCATCAATATCTAAGTTAGATATGTAGAGTCCGATCTATATAATTATTTTGGTTTTGAAAATTTGATGCTTCATCGGACTATGCAGCTTTAATATAGCTCCATGTTCTCCTCGCAAGTGATGCAATTTGTGATTGAAAAGGGAAGTAAGAAGTAGATCTAGGCAATACCTAGCACACGAATGACATAGTATTAGTACTACCCAGTAGTGGTAGTGACACGTGGAACGAAATGGAACGAAATAGGACGAAATGGAACGAAGTGGGACGAAATAGGACGAAATGCAACGGAATGGAACGGAATGAAACGGAATGAGACGAAATGAGACGGAATGGAGCGGAATGGAACGGAGTGGAATGGAATGAAATGGAATGAAATGGAATGGAATGGAATGAAATGGAATGAAATGGAATGACATGGAATGAAATGGAATGAAATGGAATGAAATGGAATGAAATGGAATGGAATGAAATGAAATGGAATGCAATGGAATGAAATGGAATGAAATGGAATGAAATGGAATGAAATGGAATGAAATGGAATGACATAGTATGAAATGGAATGAAATGGAATAAAATGGAATAAAATGGAATAAAATGGAATAAAAAGGAATAAAATGGAATGGAATAAACAGACTAACTACCTATACATGTATACGAATGTATCTATTTCCATATATATGCACGGGTACATGTATACACACATAAACATATAGACATATCAATGTATTATGAAGTTGCATGCATGTATACACGTATGTAATAATGTATGTATGTATATACATGTACTGTATATACATATATATATATCATACATATACAGTAAAACCTCTCTAACCGACCACCTCCACAGATCGACCACTCCCCTATATCGACCGCTTTATTTTGGTCCCAAAGGATCGCCCATACAATACCGTATTACTATTACCATTGTATTTGTAAGGATTTTGTTTTAACTCCTTAAACCGACCACCTCCTTAAATGGACCATTTAATGTCGGTTCCATGGTCGGTCGATTTGGAGAGGTTTTACTGTGTACATATGTATGGATATATATATGTATATATATATATATATATATATATATATATATATATACATGTGCATATACATATAAAGAGAGAGGGAAGAGGAACGAGAGAGAAAATAGCTTCCCCTGCCCAACTGGTTATAGCGAATCTTCCGCATGGGTTGCCATCGCTTAGCTGCCATTGGGAGCACCATTGTGGCCTTTCTGCCAACATCCACCCCCTCCCCCCTCACTACCCACAATCCACTCACACACACTCACACACACTCACACTCACACTCACACTCAGTGACTTACACTCACACTCACACTCACACTCTCACACTCACACACTCACACACACACACTCACACACTCGCGCACACACACACTCACACACTCACACCCTCACACCCTCACACACACTCACATTCACACACTCACACACTCACACACTCACACACTCACACTCACACTCACACACACACACTCACACACACGCGCACACACACACTCGCACACTCGCACACTCACACCCTCACACCCTCACACCCTCACACCCTCACACCCTCACACACTCACACACTCACACACTCACACACTCACACACTCACACACTCACACACACAGAACGCCCCCGGCACCCTTCTTTCCACACACAGACCACCAGGGCGCCATGTTGGAATTTGGATGGCAGAGGAATGCTTTTGCTACAATGTATTGATTGAGGTGCGCGTCTGTGTGAGTGTGTGCAGGTGGTGGGCGGTGCGAGGTGGAACTGTAAAGACTGTGTGAATGTGAGTGTGAGTGTGCGTGGGTTGCGGGAGATGCGAGGTGTAACTGTAAAGACTGTGTGAGTGTGACTGTGAGTGTGCATGGGTGGCTAGTGGGGCTAGGTGTAACTGTAAAGACTGTGTGAGTGTGTGTGGGTGGCTGGCGGTGTGAGGTGTAACTGTAAAGACTGTGTGAGTATGAGTGTGAGTGTGAGAGGGAGTGTGTGTGGGTGGTGGGCAGTGTGAGGTGTAACTGTAAAGACTGTGTGAGTGTGAGTGTGAGTGTGAGTGTGAGTGGGTGGTGGGCAATGTGAGGTGTAACTGTAAAGAATGTGTGAGTGTGCTTGTGGGTGGGTGGTGGGCGGTGCAATGTGGAACTGTAAAGATTGTGAGTGTGAGTATGCATGGGTGTGGGTGGTGGGCGGTGCGAGGTGTAACTGTAAAGACTGCATGAGTGTGAGTATGCGTGGGTGGTGGGTGGTGCGAGGTGTAACTGTAAAGACTGTGTGAGTGTGAGTGTGAGTATGAGTGTGTGCGGGTGGCGGGCGGTGCGAGGTGTAACTGTAAAGATTGTGTGAGAGTGAGTGTGAGTGTGCATGGCTGGTGGGTGGTGCGAGGTGTACCTGTAAAGACTGTGTGAGTGTGAATATGCGTGTGTGGTGGGTGGTGCGAGGTGTAACTGTAAAGACTGTGTGAGTGTGAGTGTGAGTGTGCAAGGGTGGTGGGCGGTGCGAGGTGTAACTGTAAAGACTGTGTGAGAGTGAGGTGACTGTGTGAGAGTGCGTGTATGTTGGTATGTGGGTGGTGGGCGGTGCGAGGTGTACTGTAAAGACTGTGTGAGGAGTGTATGTGGGGGGTGGGCGGTGCGATGTGTAACTGTAAAGACTGTGTGAGAGTGAGTGTGTGTGGGTGGTGGGCGGTGCGAGGTGTAACTGTAAAGACTGTGTGAGAGTGAGTGTGTGGGTGGTGGGCGGTGCGAGGTGTAACTGTAAAGACTGTGTGAGAGTGAGTGTATGTGGGTGGTGGGCGGTGCGAGGTGTAACTGTAAAGACTGTGTGAGTGTGAATGTGTGTGGGTGGTGGGGGTATGAGGTGTAACTGTAAAGACTGTGTGAGTGTGAGTGTGAGTGTGCGTGGGTGGCAAGAGTGCGATGTGAAAATCTAAAGACTATGTGAGTGTGAGTGTGTGGATGGCGGGTGGTGCGAGGTGTAACTGTAAAGACTGTGTGAGTGTAAATGTGAGTGTGTGTGGGTGGTGGGCGGGGTGAGGTGTAATTGTAAAGACTATGTGCAGACAGGCGCAGAACTATTTGTCCCTGCAGTGGCTGGTCGGGAGATGTTGGGAGTTCCATACATCAACCGGCCTTAATGCTGCCTCAGTGACATGGTTTTCTGTTCAGGGTTTGCTCCCTTAGACTTCGGTTCTGTCAAGAACCTGTACCACAAGGCAGTGGTCTACAACTCTGCAAGGCAGGGGCATCAAACTCCCTGATGTGTTGCAATATTGTGTATGCTCATAAAAAAGGCACTAGAGGTGTGGCGGGGTGGGGCTGGGTGCGGCGGGGGGGGGAGTTTCCTCTAAGGTAGGTAGATTTATTTTAGATTTTTTTTGGTGACAAGTTTGTTATTCTGCCCATAACGTATAAGCTCCTGCGAGGGTGCTTGTTTTCAATGCTGGGCAGCTGTGATACTGGAGTGGTCTGGTCCCGCACTCAGGAGTCTTTACCTGATATTTCTCGGGCCAACCCTTGCGGTTTTGGGTGTTAGTAGTTTCTATATTAGTTTTTTTGAATTTTCAAAGTTTTTTCCTAACCTGTATATGATAACTTAGCCTACTATGTACATCTACGCAGATGACATACAGGCCTGTGGGAGAGGATCCCATCCCATTGTGGTTTGTTACAGCATCCTTTCATCCATGCCCTGTCCTTAGATAGTACACCAGCATGCCAGAACACCCCTGGACCCTTCAGGACTGCGACTAGGTGGGATGGCTGTGTTGTGTGGTTAGCCATTTTGTATTCCAGGGTGATTCGGATGCATGACCGTGGCCTGCCCAGTTCTGCTTTGGTTTGTGCCAATACACATACCCAGACGGACTGCGCCGTATGGTGATAGTCCTTTCGAATTCCTTAGTACTTAATAGGGCTAGTTTCCGTATTTGTAATATCTACCATCTTTTCTGGCCTGTCTTTTGCTTTTTGTGTTAGAACACAGCAAGCAGTGACTGCACCCAAGATCAGGTGAGATATTGTTTCTTCAGTAGGTGGTTGTGTATTATGTTTTCTTTAAGGACCTTTTATAGTGGTCCATGCTTTTGATTGCCCGTTGTTGTGTGGGTTGATTATTCCAGGCATGTGCCGCCATGGCCAGTACACTTCTCTCATAAATTTTGGTGTTACTTATTGCTGTCAGTAGCACTGGGGCTGCCATTTGCCTGGTGTCCCTACGGGGGGTTGCTGTGTAGCCTGGTTTTGTGGTGTAATGGTGTGCCAGTATTTTGAGGTGCATTTCCCTTCTACTCGTTAGTAGTGTTGCATTGCATTTTTTGTGTAATTCGATTGTGGGATATCTTTTGTGCACCTGAAGGCATACTTTAAGGGCTCTATTTTGTAGCACCTGCAGTTTGTTTAATAGTTTTGTATTTCCTCCCATGTATACTACATCGCCATAGTCAAAGTAGGGGAGGATCATGCCTTTATATATTTTAATTGCCATGTTTTCAGTCATGTAGTATCTCAGTTTAGCCAGTAGCCATATTTTATGGTTTACTTTTTTGATAGTATTTGTTATGCAGAGGTCATAATTTAGGTGTCTGTCTAGATCCACTCCCAGATATCGGTAGTTGTCTAATTGTTCCAGTTCGGTGTTTCCCAGAAGACACTTTATTTTATCGTTGCTTGTTAGCCTGGTACCAAATAGTACTGTTTTTGACTTACTGTTGTTTATGGTTATCCTATTTAGTTGGCACCACTCGATTAGTTTTGTTAGTGTTAGATTCAGTTTCTTTTCTATTTCTTCGGTTGTTTTGCCTGCGGCATATACCACAGTATCATCTGCATATAGTTGGATGTTTTCAATTTCTAGCCAGTTGTTTAGATCGTTAATATATATGAGGAAGAGAAGTGGCCCCAGGACTGACCCTTGGGGTACTCCGCAAGTTATCTTTTCCTCATTGGATATGGATCCATTTACTGTGGTGCATTGCTTTCTGTTTTCCAGATAGCTCTCTAGCCATTTTCCTGTTACTCCCGTTATTCCCATTTGGGTTAGTTTGCTCCTTAGGATAGGGTGGTCCACCGTGTGAAACGCTTTGCTGAAGTCTATGAACGATGCACCCACCAGGTTCTTTTTATTGATACTGTTTGCAATATCAGTTATTAAGTTAGCAATTGTTTTTATTGTCGAGTGGTATTTTCTGAAACCGCCCTGTTTACTGTTTAATATTTTGTGTTCGTTTAGGTGGTCCATAATATGCCTATGCATTATTTTTTCCATTAGTTTACCAGGCAGTGGGAGTATGGAGATCGGTCTGTAGTTTCCCAGTACCTGTTTATCCCCTCCTTTGTGGAGCGGTGTTACTTTGGCTAGTTTCCAGCAGTCCACATCAGTACCATCTGTGAATGATTTGTTGTATAGCTCACATATAACATCTGGGATGCATCCCAGTGCATCCTTCAATACTATACTTGAGGTATTTTCAATGCCCGAAGGCTTGTTGCAATCAATTGATTTTATGAGCTCACTTATCTCTTTTATTGTGGTTGTGCAATCTCCAATGTCTGTGCTTAATTGTGGCACTTTCATGCTCCAGTTTGTGTTGAACTGCTTGGATAGTTTATTGCCTATGGTAGAAAAATGTTGTTCATTATATTAGCAGTATCGTTGTTGATGATTTCCATCCCCTCGTTGTTGTAAAGGGTAATCCATTCTTTATTTTTATTATTTGGTATTAGTATTTTCACATTGTTCCAGAATTTGTTTGAGTTTTTTCCCCATTGCTGGTCTTGTTTGACAATGTACTGCCTTTTGGCTTTTCTCACTGATTTCTGACTATGATTTCTTGCTTTATGGTAGTTTTCTATGTCTAGTAGTCACTCGCTTGCTTTTGTATGCTCATAATAATGTTCACAATTTTAATGTGCCACTAAGAAACTTGGTATAAACAATGATAAAAAGGTCACAGCGTAACAACGCTTATTAGTCACTGCATTGCAGATTGGAATTGCACGTGTCCAACAGTTACCATGCTAACAAGATGCAGTGACCGAATCGGTAAGGGCACTCATTGTCTTGTAGAAGGAAGGTCGAGTGTTCAAATCCCAGTAGAGTCAAACCAACGACTAATAACATGTATGCTTGTCGCTACCTAGCCCGGAGCTTGGCATTATAAGGATATGACTTGTTATCTCATTATCAGGATAATGTAGCTGAGAGGATATACGACCATGTGCAGACGGCCTGGTGCTCCCGTGGGGCAGCACTATAAAGTCACCATGAGTGTGCACGGTGCTAAGATATAAACACAAATAAACAAAGCAAAGAGTTGTCATGTTAGTAATAGTATTATGCAACAGCGATGATTACAGCAGATAAGGTATATATGTATACGTTTTCCGGTTGAGGGGAGGGGGGCGCCACAAGCGAACTCTGTCATCATTGTTGCCATCTTCATTGGCATTTGTCTTTCCAATGATAGGTCAATCATTGGTTGGTTCGGTGTCAGAATACTGTAACTGAGCGCGATATTTCTGACGTATGAAGCTGTTGGAAGGTGTTTGTGTTTGATTCTTGGCGTTTTGCGTTCTAGCAACATCTATGATCAAATAAGGATGGGTACCAACTTTTAACAGTGTGTACTCATGACGACTTTAATTATAGTGATGTCCCCCTGGGAGACCATGCAGGCTACCAGTACCATGACCCAATATTCCATTCAGTCACATTACCCTGTCACAAGCTTGCCATTCCTTGCCCTGTCCAATAATTCCCAGTGCAAGACTAGGTGGCGACAAGTATAGATTTTGTAAGTCACTGGTTTGACTTGGCCAGGATTCGAACCCCGACCATCCACACGGGAAGCCTGCACTCTACCGATTGGGCCATGGCGCCCGGTCTGCTGCTGGAAGCACGGTATAGCGAAAAACAGACACCAACAAACCAGGAGCATGCAGTCACAAGCTGAGTGCTCACCATAATATGAACTGAGATGTTGATAGAACATTAAACCCCATGGTGTGCCAGACGGGATTGCCAAATGAGTTGAGTGCTCGCCTCCGATCTTGGTAGGTCGTGGGATTCGAACTGCCAGGTTTGAACCCTCGTCGAGTCAAACCAATGACTTATAAATTTATACTTGTTGCCACCTAGCCTGGCGCTCAGCGCTACTAGGATAGGGCAAGGAGCAGTGGAATGAGGAAGACCCATCAATCAATTACTCATTATCATATCGCTTGTCCTTCAATGTCTGAATGAGTCTTTTATTTTTTGTAATTACCCCCCCCCCCCCAACAAAAATATCAATCAATTGCTAATTTTCATACAGGTCGTTCTTCAATGTCTGAGTGGGTCTTTTCTTTTTTTTAAATCACCCACCCCCTCCAAAAATAATAAATTAATCAATTACTCATTATCACATACCCTTAAATGTCCTGATATGACCTTAGATGTTGCTAGGACGTAAAACAACAACAAACAAACAAACATTTTTTTTCAAACATATTACCCCCCCCCCCTCCACACGCACATACAAACATGGGCTGGGTCCCCAAGACCCTCGATGTCCATCGATATCCTCCGAGGTCCAGTGAGGTCCCTTGAGGTCTGCTGACCCGACCCCCACCTTCACCCCCCCCCCCCCCATCCCAACCCCAGGTCCCCTCGGGCAGTGCATTGTAGATGGCGCTATTAACCGGAAGTGAGAGTGGAACGCCCGTCCGCAACAAACGCCGCGGTTCTCGTACCGCCGGCGCGTCCGGGTCTTTTTTTGTGTGTCTTCTTTTTCTCTTCTCTTCCTCCTCTTCTTCTCTTCTCACCCAGCGCGTCCGACTTCTCCGTATCCGGTGACGGACGCCTGTGGCGCCCCCTGACGGCATCTCGGGTGTCGGCCAGTTTTGTGAGAACGCCGGGGTGCCGACTGAATCTACTTGTCAACCCCGGTGACAACCCACTCGCCCCGCTAATCCACAATCCGCCGTCCACACACACACACAAACACACACACACACACATACCACAAGCACCTAACACCCCCCCCCCCCCTCCCATCCCCTCCACCCCTCCACCCCCACCCCCCACCTACCACACCACCACCATCTCGAAGCCCTCTTTTCTTCTTATATGTTCTCCGGACGAGCGCAAATGAGATTTTGAACGAGGCGCTGTTTATCCACATCGTGTCAGTGCGCATGCTCCGCCGGCGGCGGACAATGGCGCCGAATTTGTCGGAGTGTCGCCGGTGCTTGACTCTCCAAATAGCCGGCGAGCTTTGCGCGCCGTGGCCGCTTGCAGTTTGCGCGCCCGGCCGTAAGAACCGCAGCCCCCCGGGGGAGCAGCCCCCGGGGGGAGCCCCGGCCCGGTCCGGCCCATGATCTGGGGTGTAATTAGTAGCGGTGACTGTGCCGGTTTCTACTCCAGGACTACGTCGTTAACGTCGACACCTAGCACCGACGCCATTGTTTCCCCCTCACGACCAGACGTGTTTGCGCGTCGAGTGGAGCTCTCCGCGTTCCATTCAAAGAGGGACATAAGCGGACACCCGAGCATTTTTCACACCCGGCTGACTACCCAGCCAGCCAGCCCGCCTTCCCCGCCTTCCCCGCCTTCCCCGCCTTCCCCGCCTTCCCCGCCTTCCCCGCCTTCCCCGCCTTCCCCGCCTTCCCCGCCCGCCTTCCCCGCCCGCCTTCCCCGCCTTCCCCACCTTCCCCGCCCGCCTTCCTCGTCTAGCTATCTAACAACCTCGCTACCTATACCAAACTACCTACCGCGCGCCGACCGGACGCGGTGGCCGAATCGGTAAAGCGAAAGCTACCCATGCGGAAGGTCGGGAGTTCCATTCCTGTTCAACTCAAACCAATGACTTATAAAATTAATACTTGTCGATTCCTGGCCTGACGCTCGGCATTAAAGCTGCATAGTCCGATGAAATCATCAAATTTTCAAAACCAAAACAATGACCTAAATTTGATTCTATTTATCTAGATTAGATGCTGATGCACTTATTACACATTTGTTGCCAACACAGAAGGGAATAGTGAGGCAATTGAATAGATCAGGTTACTGCAGAATGCTATGGTGTCAGACTTTCGGCAAGCTTGCCAAAATTAATTTTGCATGGTTGCACTACAAATATCTCAAAAGTTAGCCACTTAAAATAAAAGTTACTTCAAGCTAAAGTAAGGTACATTATAACGATCAACCTAATGTATTTATCTCAGAAAATTTCTGAAACTCAAAACCATCAGAATATGCAACTTTAATAGGATAGGGCAAGGGCTGGTTAGCTTAGTGCCAGGATAATGTGACTGAGTGGGATATCGGGCCACGGTGCCAGTGACCTGATTTCCCAGTGGAGCAGCACTATAAAGTCGACATGAATGTGTACCGTCACAAGTCGGTACCCGTCCTGATATGACCTTAGATGTTGCCAGGATGTAAAACTCCAACAACCAACCAACCTACACCAAACTAACTACATACCGCGCGCCGAGGTCAATTTTCAATGGCGGGGTAGGGGTGGGTGGGGTGGGGTGGGGGGGGTGACGGGAATGAGGAGGAGTGGGGAATGGATGGCCTGGGGGAGAGTGGCGCCACAGAATGCTACACATGCATTCAGTTAGTTAAAAGGGGGGACTGGTGTGAAAATCTCCACAGGCTCAGACAAATCTTTGAGTGCGTGGCCTCCATTATCGGGGCGGCCATAATGGCCGTGGCTGGCCGCCGAGAGAGGCAGGCGGACGGGCGGACCGGCGGAAGCAACACAGGCGGCTTCCTAAACGAGCGGTCGACAGTTGCTGTGCGGTGCGGAAGGGTAGCATTTAGGTGGCGTGAAAGTGGAGCGGCGAGGGAGGTGTTTTAGTGGTGCTTGGCAAATTAGTGCGTGAAATGATACCCAGGTGGCGCGTCCATCAACCTGCGCACCCACACACCCACACACATACACATACAGACGCACACGCCATGCTATTTAGGGAGCTTCTATCAATCAACAGAAGCTCCCTTGATCATCAGCGAATTTTCCCACAAGGTTGTTGCTTGGTTGTTGGAGTTTTACGTCCTGGCAATGTCCAAGGTTATATCAGGATGGGTACCGATTTGGGACAGTGCGGACTCATGGCGACTTTATACTTTACCCCACTGGGAAATCAGGCTGCTGGCACCATGACCCAATATCCCAGTTAGTCACATTATCCTGACACTGCGCTAACCCTATCCTATTAATACCAAGTGCGAGGCTAGGAAGCGACAAGTACCAATTTTGTAAGTCATTGGTTTGACTCGACCGGGAATCGACCTCCCGACCTTCCACACGGGAAGCCTGTGCTCTACAAACTGGGCCATCGCGTCCGGTGGAGCTCCCTTGATCATCACCGAATTTTCCCACAAGGTGAAAGCATGGGTTCGAACCCGTACTGAGTCAAACTGATGACTTACAAAATGTCATGCCTGTCCCAATGAGTTAGAGCGCCAGTCTCCCATACTGGTAGATCGTGGGGTCATGGGTTCGAGCCCTGGTCGAGTCAAACCAATGACTTAAAAATTGATACTTGTCACTTCCTAGCCTGGCGCTCAGCATTATTAGGATAGGACAAGGACTGGCTAGCTCAGTGTCAGGATAATGTGACTGAGTGGGATATCGGGTCATGCTACCGGTGGCCTGGTTTCCCAGTGGGACAGCACCATAAAGTCGCCATGAGTGCGCACTGTCACAAGTCCGTACCCTTCCTGATATGACCTTAGATGTTGCTAGGATGTAAAACAACAAACAAACAAAATAAACAAACCTAGCCTGGTGTTTGTTATTGGTAGGATAAAGCAAGGACAGGTTAGGTCAGTATCACAATAATATCACTGAGTGGGATATCGGGTCATGGTGCCACCGGCCTGGTCTCCCAGTGGGGCAACACTATAAAGTCGCCAAGAATGTTCAGTACCCATCCTGATATGACCTTAGATGTTGCTAGGATGTAAAACACTAACAACCCTCAAAGGAATGTCAGTCGACCCTCACCTCGACCCCACCATAAGGGCAATTCTGAGTTTATCAACTTTACAACCAAATGGGCTTTTTTTTGCACTATGACCTATATTATCCCAGACATCTAATACAAGTTAAGATTGCTATTAAGGTTGCATAATCCAATGGCTTGGTGTTTCTGCTAAATATATTTTTTCATGGAGATATTGTGTCGCATAACTTGTTATGCTACTAATATTATTTTGATTAGACTTTTAGAGCCTAGTTGTTTGTTTGTTTGTTGTTGTTTTACGTCCTAGCAACATCTAAGGTCATATCAGGACGGGTTTAGAGCCTAGTTATCTCTCTACATGTCACCTTGTCATAATTGCTCTAGTGTGTCTAACATCGCCATGTTATTATATATATATATATATATATATATATATATATGAGACTGTCTCAAAAGGTACTAAGCAATATGGGACAAAACTTTGTCCATTGTAATGATCAACATACTATCTGCATATGCATTTGCTCAGGATAAACTGATTTGTTTTGTTACATGGTGTTTCATAATCCCAATAGAATACATATTGATTTGAAGCAAATGTCCTTGTATTTTCAGTGTAACCGTTTCTGTGCTGTTTTGTGTCAATCATTACAATGGACAACAAAATAAGAGTTATCACCTTTTGAGACAGGCTCATATATATGTGTATATATAACTACATGTATTATATCATATATGTTTTGCCACCTTGATTACCAAGCCGAATGATCCTACTACCGGACACGGTGGCCGAATCGGTAGAGCGCAGGCTTCCCATGCGGAAGATCAGGAGTTTGATTCCCAGTCGAGTCAAACCAATTACTTACACAATGTATGTGTCGCTTCCTAGCCTGGTGCTCGGCATTACTAGGATAGGGCAAAGACTGGTTAGCTCAGTGTCAGGATAATATGACTTAGTGGGATATCAGTTCATATTGCCGGCAGCCTGGTCTCCCAGTCCCAGTGTGGCAGCACCATAAAGTTGCCATGAGTGTGCGCTGTCAGAAATCGGTACTCGGCCTAACTCGGCCGATATTTGAAGTGAAAATATGCCAAATTTATTGTGGCATACACAACAACGGTCTGACAAATTAAAGCTGGCATACATGTGAACATTCTGACCTATATAGGCTTCAGTGGTAACAAGTTCTATTAAATGGACTTAGTATGCCCTTCTATGCAGCAATAAATATAGTATTTTCATGGCATTTAGAATGCAAACAGAAGTCATCTTTTGTATTCATTTGGTAAAGGCCCAGTCACACCTTACCGGATTGGAGAAACAGACAGAAACCAGACACTGTCCGGTGAAATACGGCAATGTACGGTTTATATAAAGTTGGCATCCGGCATGTCCGTTATCTGTCCGGTGGTGTCTGGCGGTGTCCGGTACAAGTTTTGAACATGCACAAAACTTGTACCAGACACCGCCAGACTGAAGTGTATGGTTGGTGTCCGGTTTAAGTCCGTTTAGTCCATTTTGTCCATTTCATGTCCGGTACCCATCCATTACGTCTCCAGTTTGCTTCCTGCAGAGTCCATTGATGGTGTTGGGGGAACTCAGTCAGTATATGTTTTCGGTGCGTCCGTGATCTGTCCGGTAAGTGTCCGTTTGGTGTTCGGTCCGTTCGTTTGACATTCGGTTGCCATCCGGTTCTCATCTGGTTCTCGTTTATTGGCTATTTGTTAATGTACGTTTCTTGTCCATTTAGCGTCCATTTCGTCCGGCAACTGTTTCAACAGTTTAACACATTTCGATACCAAACACCACTGGACTCGACAATTCTTTGTAAAGTGGTGTCCGGTACTCAGTCCGGTAAGGTGTGACTGGGGCTTCAAGCTGCAATAAGTTTGAATGTAGGGTCTGGTCAGTTGGAGTTCGACAAGCGGTCTACAAATATCAGTTTTCTAGGACTATTCTAGAGCTACCCTATCGTGATTAGTTATATGAGTTAGTTATTTGCAGTTTGTTTGTCGCTTGTTTGTTGTTGTTTTGCATCCTACCAACATCTAAAGTCATATCCGGATGGGGACCAACTTGTGACAGTGCGCACTCATGGCAACTTTATAGTGCTGCCCCACTGTCAGACCCGGCCACCAGCACCATGACTTGATATCCCACTCAGTCACATTATCCTGACACTGAGCCAACCACTCCTTGTCCTATCATAATAATGCCAAGTACCTGGCTAGGAAGCGACACATAGCAATTTTTAAGTCATTGGTTTGACTTGACCAGGGTTCGAACCCACGATCCCATGGTCTACCAACATGGGAGACGGACGCTCTAACTCATTTGGCCATCCCGTCTGGTAGTTATTTGCAGTTTGTTGTTTTAGTGTTGGTAGTCACCTGACAGCAATATGAGTTTAAAGTTGCACTGTCTGATGGTTTTGAATTTCTGTTATTTTTCTGTGATAAATATATTAAATTGATTGTTATAATCTACCTTACTTTAGTTTGAAGTAACTTTTATTTTATATGGCCATCTTTTGAGAAATTGTAACTGCAGACATCATGTAAAATTAATGTTGGCAAGCACGCCAAACACTGACATCATAGCCTTCAACAGCAACAAGTTCTGTTAAATTGACTCAGTATGCCCTTCTATGTGGCAACAAATGCTTAACAAATGCATCAATATTTAAGTTACATATGTAGAGTCAAATCTAGATAATGATAATTGATTTGGTTTCGAAATTCTGAAAATTTGGAAATGTTACGCTCCATCGGGCTACGGCGCTTTAAACCTATTGTCGGATCCGATATGATATGAAGAAGTGACGGAGGAACTAATGAGATCAGAAGCCATGATCAATAGACTCATTGAAGTGGGGGTATGACGGTGTGGCCAGATGAGTTGAGAGTTCGCCTCCCATTTTGGTAGGTCGTGGGGTTCGAACCCTGGTCGAATCAAACCAATTACCTAACAACTGATACTGGTCGCTAACTAACCTGGGGCCATATGCATGAAGCGGTGTTAGCATCGTGTGGTGTTAACAGGTAACACCGGGTAGCTATCACCACCATCGCGAACTATGTCATGCCGTATGCACATGCACCTAAACCATTAGCCTTAGCTAACCATGCAGTTATTTATAGATTTGGGAAATCCCTCTGAGCCTGTTGCCAGTGAGCACCGCTATTTAACAATATCGCTGCCAATCCGTGGGCGGTGGCGGCGGCGGCGGTGACGATTGTTTTGTTTATATTCGACAATATGAATATCGCCGCCGATGTAGCGGCGGCATTAATATCACTTCGATTTTGTGATTATTTTGACCAAATTTCACTTTTTGAGCATGTTATTCTGTTAAATATGATCGCATTGAATAGATTTGGCCCTAATATATCGCTGCCAATGCGGCGGCGGCAGCGGCGGTGGGCGGGCAGCGGTGATTTGTTTTGTTTAGATTTGCCAGTATGAATATCACCGCCGATGTAGCTGCAGTGTTAATTTCGCTTCGATTTTGGGGTTAATTTGAGAAAATTTCACTTTTTGATTATGTTATTCTGTTAAATATGATCGCATTGAATAGATTTGGCCCTAATACATCGCGCCGATGCACCGGCTGCGGCAGGCGGCGGCAGTCGGTCTGTTTTGAGAATATCGAGTCCTTGCGTACCTGTGAAAATCACCATCATATAGCATGACATGGATAGTTACTAAACTATTGATGGTTGTTGGTTCACATTGAAATGGTGTGTGCCACTTATGCACACACCATTGACTGTACGACTATACCATCTCCACATCCATTGTGCAGAATGCTATTTTAAGCCAAACCTTTTGCAGAGCAACTGGTAAGAGAGCCCCCCCCCCCCTTCCCTTCCCAAGGGATGTGACCGACCCCAAATCCCAGGCTCATTAATGACCAGTAACAACTGGAAATTGAGGTTATTTCGCATCCCCATGTTTGTTGTGTGTGTTGTGTGTGTTGTGTGTGTTGTGTGTGTTGTGTGTGTTGTGGGTGGTGTGGGTGGTGTGGGTGGTGTTGGTGGTGTGGGTGGTATGGGTGGTGTGGGTGGTGTGGGTGTTGTGGGTGGTGTGGGTGGTGCGGGTGGTGCGGGTGGTGTGGGTGGTGTGGGTGGTGTGGGTGGTGTTGGTGGTGTGGGTGGTGTGGGTGGTGTGGGTGGTGTGGGTGGTGTTGGTGGTGTGGGTGGTGCGGGTGGTGCGGGTGGTGTAGCTGGTGTAGGTGGTGTGGGTGTGTGTGGGTGGTGTGGGTGGTGTGGGTGGTGTGGGTGGTGTGGGGTGGTTGTGGGTGGTGTGGGTGGTGTGGGGTGTGGGTGGTTGTGGGTGGTTGTGGGGGGGTGGGGTGGTGTGGGTAGTTGTTGGTGGTGTGGGTGGTGTGGGTGGTGTGGGTGGTGTGGGTGGTGTGGGTGGTGCGGGTGGTGTGGGTGGTGTGGGTGGTGTGGGTGGTGTGGGTGGTGTAGGTGGTGTGGGTGGTGTGGGTGGTATGGGTGGTGCGGGTGGTGTGGGTGGTGTAGGTGGTGTGGGGGGTGTGGGGGTGTGGGTGTTTGGGGTGTTGTGGGTGTTGTGTGGTGTGGGTGTTGGGTGTGTTGTATGTGTTGTGTGTGTTGTGCGTGTTGTGCGTGTTGTGCATGTTGTGCATGTTGTGCGTGTTGTGTGTGTTGTGCATGTTGTGTGTGTTGTGCATATTGTGCATGCTGTGCGTGTTGTCCGTGTTGTGTGTGTTGTGCATGTTGTGCATGTTGTGCATGTTGTGCGTGTTGTGTGTGTTGTGCATGTTGTGCGTGTTGTGCTTGTGTGTGTTGTGTGTGTTGTGTGTGCTCTATCCTGTGTGTTGTGTGTGTTTTGCGTGTTGTGGGGACATGTTGTGTGTATTGTGCATGCTGCACATTTTGTGTGTATTGTGTGTGCTGGTTGTTGTGTGTGTCAGATGTGCTTTGCATGTTATATATGTGGTGTGTGTTGCATGCGGTATGAATGTTATGTGTGTTATATATGAGTGATGTGTCTGTTGTGTGTTATGCGTGTTGGATGTTGTGCCTGTTGTGCATGTTATATGTGTTCTATATCTTGTATGTGTCCTGCGTGTGTTGTGAGCGCGTGGTGTGTGAGTGTTGTGTGTGCATGTTATATGTGTTCTATATCTTGTATGTGTCCTGCGTGTGTTGTTGGCGCGTGTTGTGTGTGAGTGGTGTGTGCATGTGTGTGCGTTGCGGTGTAAATGTGCGTGGAGGGCAGGGCCTACAAGGCACCAGCGCCGTGTCCTTTGATGCGCAGTGACTCGGGCCTAATTCGCGCCTCTCGTCCATTCTCAACGCCCCGCGAGATGACGGCCGTGTCCGTTTCCGGCTGCGCTTGCGCACCTGGGGGATAGTGATCACGTGTGGTGATTGGACGGTGGCGTCAATATTGTGTAAATTACAGCTGTTACTGTTAGAGGGGTTGGGGTAGGGATGGGGTTGGAGGTGCAGAGGTGAGCTGGGCGTGTGAGGGTCGGGTGCTGGCTGGACATGTGGGGGAGGTTCACTGTGAGTGTGGGTGGGGTGGAGAGGGAGATTGGGGTTCTGGTTGGATAGGTGTGTGTGTGGGGAGGGTCAGGAGGGGGAAGGGTGGTGAGTGGGGGGGGGGGACAGGGGATTGGACACTGGCTGGATAGGTGTGTGTTGGGGGGAGGGTAGGAGGGGACAAGGTGGTGAGTATGTGTGTGTGTGGGGGGGGGGGTGGATGCTGGCTGGGTAGGTGTGTGTTGGGGGGAGGGTAAGGAAGGAGACAGGGGTGGTGAGTGTGTGTTGTGTGTGTGTGGGGGGGGGGGTGATTGGATGCTGGCTGGATGGATAGGTGCGTGGGGGAGGGTCAGGGGGGCAGAGGGGTGAGATGGGGGATTGCGGTGCTGGACTGGACAGGTGTGGGGGGCGGGGGGGGGGAGGTCCAAAGAGGGGACAACGTGGTGAGTGGCGCTGTGGGGATTGGTGCCGCAGACTAGGTGTGTGGGGGGGGGGGGGAGGAGGAAGGGTCAGGCGAGGAAGAGTGGTAAGTGGGTGGTGTGTGGGTGGAGGAATGGGGTTGCTGGCCTGGGCAGGTGTGTGTGGGGGGGGGGGGGGGGTCAGGAGAGGAGGACAGGGTGGTAAGTGGGGTGGGGGGATTGGGGTGCTGGCTTGATAGGTTGTGGGGGAGGGGGGTCAGGAGGGGGGATGATGGTGAGTGGGTGTAGGGGGATTTGAATGCGGCTGGGACAGGTGTGTGTGGTGGAGGAGGGAGGGGGGTCAACGAAGGGACAAGGTGGTGAGTGGGTGTTGGGAGATGAGGTGCTGGCTGGACAAGTGTATCGGGGGGGGGGGGAGGGAGGGTCAGGGTGGTGAGTTGTTTTGGGGGGTTGTGGTGCTGGCTGGACAGGTGTGTGTGTGGGGGGGGGGGGAGGGGTCCCGATGGGGCAGGGTGGTGAGTGTATGTGGGGAGTTGGGTGCTGGCAGGTGGGGGGAGGAGTTGGGGAGTGAAGGCAGGGGAGTGAAGGCAGGAATGGGGTGGGTGCAGGGAAATGTAGGTAGTGGGGGAAGGGTGCGAGTGAGTGTGGGTGAGGGTGGGGGTATGGGGGGCACTCCAGGCCCTTGGTTGTTTGTGAGGGCAGCGTTGTGCTGCGGGTCCTCCCACTGATTAAAGCGACTCACAGTCCGCCAAATTGGCGCGGCTCGTGTGTCGCGGGACGCGGCCGGGCCATCACCGGCGCCCGCCGCGGCGCACGCCGGCGCGCGGCGGCGCAGGGGCGGCGCACGCCGGCGAGCAATTGGGCGTTGATGACGGAGCCCGGCGCGCTTTTAATTCGCGGTGTGGCGGCGCATGCGCAACTCGCTGGTGACTTAATGACGCCCGGCGCGTTTGTCAATATTTGCCGGCGCGCTGACCGCACCGCCTTATTACGGCGGGCACCGCCGGCCCCCGGCACCCACTCAGAGGACATTTCTATTTCCGCCGTCATTAGCCCCGGCCGAGCCGCCTATGTTGCCCGCTTCCCGCCCTTTGCGCCTGCGCGGAGGCGTCTCTCCGGGGACGCGCCGTCCGTCATTTCCGGCCCGTCTGAAACGCTCGCGCCGGCGCTCGCGCCTCCTCCCTTTCCTCCCCCGTCTCCTCCCTTTCCCCCCCCTCCCTAACCTCCCCCGTCTCCCCCTCCCCCCCTCCACCTCCTCCATCCCCCATCCCCCATTCCCCATCCCCCTTCATGCTCTTCCCTTCCTTCCTTCATCTCTCTGTCCAACCTTGGCCATCGCCTCCAGTCCTTCCCTTCCTCCATCCCTCCTCCTCCCACTCTCTTTCCTCCCTTGCTTCCTCTCTCTCTCTTTCCCTGGTCGTCGCTTCCCCTCATCCCCTCACCCCGTCTCGTCTCACTCCTTCCTCCGTGCCCACTTCCCACCGCCTCTTTAGATGCACAAAAACATGGGTGGGGGCAGCGGGCGGCGGATGGCGGGCGGCGGGCGGCGGCGGACGGGCGGCGGGCGGCGGGCGGCGGGCGGCGGGCGGCGGGCGGCGGGCGGCGGGCGGCGGATGTCCCGGCGGACGTCGAAATGCGATTTTCGGGGCGCGTCGTCGGCTTTTGTGCGCGTCTCCCCCCGATGAGTAGGTGTAAGGAGAGACGCGGCGTAAATTGGACGACAACTAGCACAAGTGCCGTGATGATTGCGGGATTATGCTGTAACAGCACCTGAGCCGTGGCGCCCCCTGTGAGCGGCGCGATAAAAGGCCGCCGTACACCGGCACTGGGGGGCTGTGAGTCGTCGGCGACTGGAGTCCCCAAAGCCATCCACACACCTTTATGTAGCAGTCACACTACGACGACAAGGGAAGGATGACAGCCCGGCGGCTGGGATTTTGTGAAATCCCGACGACCTATGCAAATTCGGGCTAAGTTGGACGACAATCGGACGACATCCGGACGACATCGGGACAACAGACGGGACGACAGCAGGACGACAGTGTCTGTGTGTCTGTGTCTGTGTGTGACTCTGTGTCTGTGTGTGTGTCTCTATGTGTGTCTGTGTATCTGTGTGTCTGTGTCTATGTGTGTGTCTGTGTCTATGTGTGTGTATGTGTCTATGTGTGTCTATGTGTGTGTCTGTGTGTGTCTGTGTTCTGTGTGTGTCTGTGTGTGTCTGTGTGTGTCTGTGTGTGTGTCTCTGTGTGTGTGTCTGTGTCTGTGTGTGTGTGACTCTGTGTCTCTGTGTGTGTCTCTATGTGTGTGTCTGTGTCTCTGTGTGTCTGTGTCTATGTGTGTCTATGTGTGTGTCTGTGTGTGTCTGTGTCTGGGTGTCTGTGTCTGTGTGTGTCTGTGTGTGTCTGTGTCTGTGTGTGTATGTGTCTGTGTATGTGTGTGTGTGTCTGTGTCTCTGTGTGTGCCTCACTCTCACTCTCAGTCTGACTCTCACTCTCACTCTCAGTCTGACTCTCACTCTCACTCTCAGTCTGACTCTCACTCTGTTTCTGTGTGTCTGTGTGTGTGTCTGTGTGTGTCTCTGTGTGTGTCTCTGTGTTTCTGTGTGTCTCTGTGTCTCTGAGAGTGAGAGTCAGAGTGAGAGTGAGAGTCAGACTGAGAGTGAGAGTCAGAGTGAGAGTGAGAGTCAGACTGAGAGTGAGAGTCAGACTGAGAGTGAGAGTCAGACTGAGAGTGAGAGTGAGAGTCAGACTGAGAGTCAGACTGAGAGTGAGAGTGAGAGTCAGACTGAGAGTGAGAGTCAGACTGAGAGTGAGAGTCAGAGTCAGACTGAGAGTGAGAGTCAGACTGAGAGTGAGAGTCAGACTGAGAGTGAGAGTGAGAGTCAGACTGAGAGTGAGAGTGAGAGACACAGACACACACAGACACACACACAGACACACACACAGACACACACAGACACACATAGACACACATAGACACAGACACACACACAGACACAGACACACATACACACAGACACAAAGAGACACAGACACACACACATACACACACAGGCACACACAGACACACACAGACACACACAGACACACACAGAGACACAGACACACACACACATAGACACACATAGACACACATAGACACAAACACACACATAGACACAGACACAGAGACACACAGAGACACATACATGGAGAGAGAAGCAACTACAGCTTAACGACAAGACGACAGTGCCGCGACAGTGCCGCGACAGTGCCGCGACAGTGCGACAGTGCCGCGACAGTGCCGCGACAGTGCCGCAACATCGGCTGTCGTCGATTGTCGTCGAAGTTTTTCAACATGTCCAAAACGCCCACGACAACTCGGCGACAGTGGAGAAACTGGAGGTGCCGCGGAGGTGCCGCGGAGGTGTCGCGGCGACACCTGCGTGACACCTGCGCGACACCTGCGCGACACCTGTGCGACACCGGAAGTCGCTGTCGCAGAGCTGTCGCCGCTGCTTGTCGTCGTAGTGTGACTGCTACATAATGTTGCAGTCACACTACGACGACAAGCAGCGGCGACAGCCCTGCGACAGCGACTTCCGGTCTGTCGTCGATTGTCGCCGATTGTCGCGCAGCTGTCACCGCGGCACCTCCGCGACAGCTCCAGTTTCTCCACTGTTTCTCGACTGTCGCCGAGTTGTCGCGGGGATTTTGGACATGTTGAAAAACTTCGGCGACAGCGGACGACAGCCGAGGTTGCGGCACTGTCGCGGCACTGTCGCGGCACTGTCGTGGCACTGTCGCACTGTGGCGGCACTGTCGCGGCACTGTCGCGGCACTGTCGTCTTGTCGTTAAGCTGTAGTTGCTTCTCTCTCCATGTATGTGTCTCTGTGTCTGTGTCTATGTGTCTGTGTCTATGTGTGTGTCTGTGTCTATGTGTGTCTATGTGTGTCTATGTGTGTGTCTGTGTGTGTGCCTGTGTCTCTGTGTGTGTGTCTGTGTCTGTGTCTGTGTGTGTGTCTCTGTGTGTGTCTCTGTGTGTGTCTCTGTGTTGTATCTCTGTGTGTGTCTCTGTGTGTGTCTCTGTGTCTGTGTGTCTGTGTGTGTGTCTGTGTGTGTCTCTGTGTTGTGTCTCTGTGTGTGCCTCTGTATGTGTCTCTGTGTGTGTCTCTGTGTTGTGTCTCTGTGTGTGTCTCTGTGTCTCTGTGTCTGTGTGTGTCTGTGTGTGTGTCTGTGTGTTGTGTGTGTCAGTCTGACTCTGACTCTGACTCTGACTCTCAGTCTGACTCTCACTCTCCCTCTCACTCTCAGTCTGACTCTCACTCTCACTCTCAGTCTGACTCTCACTCTCACCTCTCAGTCTGCTTCACTCTCACTCTCAGTCTGACTCTCACTCTCACTCTCAGTCTGACTCTCACTCTCAGTCTGACTCTCATCTCCCTCTCACTCTCGTCTGACTTTCACTCTCACTCTCAGTCTGACTCTCACTCTCAGTCTGACTTTCACTCTCACTCTCAGTCTGACTCTCACTCTCAGTCTGACTCACTCTCAGTCTGACTCTCACTCTCAGTCTGACTTTCACTCTCACTCTCACTGTCAGTCTCACTCTCACTCTCACTCTCAGAGACACAGAGACACACAGAAACACAGAGACACACACAGAGACACACACAGAGACACACACAGACACACAGAAACACAGAGACACACAGAGACACACACACAGACACATACATAGAGACACACAGAGACAGAGTCACACACACAGATACACACACAGAGACACACATATACACACACAGACACACACACAGAAACACAGAGACACACACACAGAGACACACACAGACACAGAGACACAGACACACACATAGAGACACACACAGAGACACAGAGTCACACACACAGAGACACAGACACACACACAGAGACACAGTCACAGACACACAGACACAGACACTGTCGTCCCGCTGTCGTCCCGTTTGTCGTCCCGATGTCGTCCGTATGTCGTCCGATTGTCGTCCAACTTAGCCCGAATTTGCATATGTCGTCGTGATTTCTCAAAATTCCAGCCGCCGGGCTGTCGTCCTCCCATTGTCGTCGTAGTGTGACTGCTACATAAGACTGGCTGGCTATCGGCGATTGGAGTCACAACACTCTGAAAAGTGAGCCATTATAAATGATTAGATTCTACATGGGGGCCTCCCACTGATTAGAATCAATGCTTAGATTCTGAAGGCAAATTGGGCCACTACCAATCATTAGATTCTAAGGGATTCACACTGAAAACATTCGACATGTTTCACACTGAAAACTGGCCCTTATCAATGATTAGATTAATTGAAAACTGGGCTATTGTCAGTGATTGGAGTTTAAAATCTAACACAAACTAATCATTTAGGCTTCTTGAAGATTTCTACTGCCTATCATGAATAAGTCTGAATAGACTTGTTTTCACCATTAGACAGTTTGTCGAAAGAAAGCCTGAGCCTACACTTTTACTGACCCAGGGATTTTTAACCTCCCACACCACATAGAGATGGTATGAGAGCAACTGGCCTTTGATAATGCTGTAAGTTATACTCAGGGGTGGAAATACAAATTTGCAGAGGTGGGGGCTCAGGGAGTCGAACCACTGACCTTCAACATCTAAGGTCACATCAGGACAGGGACTGACTTGTGACAGTGCGCACTCATGGCGACCTTATAGTGCTGCCCCACTGCGTAATCAGGCCACTGGCACCATGACCCAATATCCCACTCAGTCACATTATCCTGACACTGAGCCAACTAGTCCCTGCCTTATCCTAATAATGCCGAATGCCTGGCTACGAAGCGACATGTATCAATTTTATAAGCCATTGGTTTTACTCCATGGGGAACCGACTTCAAGATCTCCCGCAGCTGAGGCCCGCGCTCTCCCGATTTGGCCGCCGCGCCTGGTAAATATACCATAAAATGTAAGGCGCGCATTGTTGCATGCCATGTCGCAATTCGCACCCACTGTAACTAGTGTAAGTATAACCCACCTGCATCTAATAGTGTTTTTTTTTTGTGTGCATCCAATCAACCTGTATCCGGGCGCCCCTGATGTTTGCTTTTGCTGCGTACTTTTGACAGCACTTCCGGTTGATATTGGCTACCACTTCCGGTCCCGCCGTTGCCATTATTAGAACCGCTCAGTTGATGAAAATGTCATCGATTAGTCCTGGTAGTGACACCTCACTGCTCATCCCGACATCACCCACTCCACATCACCCCCCCCCCACCCACCCTCAAAATAGCTGCAAAGCAATGGTTTGTGGGATTGTTGTTTTTTAAATTCTGCATAGTCAGCAATTTGGTTTAATGAAATTTCTGAGTAATTGAAACAACACACAGCTAAAGCAGTATTGTCATGGATTACTCTTCCTACAATTTGCAAAGCATATCGGTTCATCATTTGATATTACACAATTACTAAATGCATCATTTCATTTAATATTACAATGTTCCATATGATATCCGTTGCAAATCAACAGGTATTGTATAAAAGCTGCCAAGTCAGATGAAAGCATATCATTTCTAAAACGGAAGCATTTACCTATATCTGATAATACCCTTAAATACTATATATACTTTCAATATAACACGGATCGGAAAGCCCATGCCCTGTCCTCAGAAAAGAGAAATATTCAGATGAATAACTCATTTACTAAATACAATATGATTGATATGCTTGTAAGCAATGCATATATATAATACATATGAGTAGTGGACAGATATATATTTTTCCAGTGTGCGAGTGACAGTATTCGCGGCACTCGTAGCGGTCGGGGGGAGGGGGTGGCGCCACCTGTCCCAACGTGAAGATGGGGTCACCCATAAAGTCGTACACAACATCAGGGTGGCCAAATAAGGAATCTTCCATTACGCGCCTTTATACTCGCATAAGTTTTATACATCACATATGTATATAATATGTATATATGCACTGTTTACATGCATATCAATATGAATAGAAACCTGGACCACCCTCAGTAGATAACAAACAACCACAAACCATCAAAAACAGAGACTCCCGATCTGAAAAAAAATAGATATATATATGTAAAAAAGGAAGACCCTGAAAACACCCTGGGGCAAAACCCCAGAAGGGCATGTGATAGGTCACGGCCCACAAACTGGGCTGCCCCAAGGGGGTAATCTGGACCACCCTCAGTAGATAACAAACAGCTACAAACTATGTACAAGCCTATAATTGTAGAGTAGGCTAGTTCATAAGTAGTAGTAAAACAAAAAACTAAAACAAAAAACCTAATATACTATTCATACCCCCTACAAGGGTGATCAGAAAATAAAAACTATATACCTATCAGAACACCTGATATTAAATAATCACCATGTACTTGCTACTGTGTGAGAAACAAAACCATCCATCACCTCCTACTGTGTGATAAGATTAAACCACTACTACAGCTGGCCAGCTTTGAAAACAAGCCCGAGAACTCGAGGTTACATGCTATGGCCAGTATAAACACAACATCAAAAAAAAAAAAAAAAACATAATGACCAGATGGGATGGCCGAATGCGTCGGACGTCCGTCTCCCGTTTCTGTAGATTGTGCAATTCGAACCCACACTCGAATTAAACCAATGACTTAAAAATGTATACTTATCGCTTCCTACTATATCTTAGCCAGGCAGTTGGCATTATTAGGATAGGGCAAGGACTGGTTTGCTCAATATCAGGATAACTTGACAGAGTGGGATATTAGGTCATCATGCTGGTGGCATGATATCCCCATGAGGCAGCACTGTGACGTTGCCATGAGTGCACGCTGTCACAAGTCGGTACCCATCCTGGTATAACCTTAGATGTTGCCAGGAAGTAAAACTCCAACAACCAATCAACCAATCTATGATATATATATCTTTTTTTTTTTAATCCTCCGGTGTGACTGACACTGGTCACTATCCGGTGGAGGCGAGGTGGGCCAAGATGTCGCCACCAGTACAGTGTTGTGTCTTACAGAGAATAACAATAATATAGTGATAAGTAATATTCCCTTCTGTATCATTATACTCGCATAATATGCAATACATCAGATATATATATATATATATATATATATCATACCTGTGTAATTAATACAGCTAAGCCCTAGAGATTTTCCTCAGCAAAACTAGTTAGGCTGAATCCGACGATTCAATTAATAGCTGTGTTTTATTGAATTGGCCGTTCCTATTTCTGTGTAAACAACCATTTGTGACCTTCAATAAATAACGCCGTGTTTCCACACGCCAGCGGCTACAAAAACACACGTGCGGCGGAAGCCAAGTGGTGCTATCAGAGTCACGTGGCCGCACACATATCGGCTAACCTGGCCACCGGCTTAAAGAACTGCTATGGCGATCCTGGCAGAACCTCGTGAGCTTAAAGAGCCGCAATCACGATGGAGATCAGGTCAACTATTCGTTTGTGCGGTGACCAGATAAAGGGCCATTCTCTTAAACTGTGCACTATTAAGTGTTCCATGAAAACCAAAAGTGAAAGATCTTTCCAATAATAGTAGACAAGATTCCAATAATAGTAGACAAGGTACATGTTGTGCATATGTCAGAGTTGTTATTTTACGTCCTAGCAACATCTACAATCGTATCAGGATGGGCACCGACTCTTAACAGTACACATTCATGGCGACTTTATAGTGCTGCCACACTGGGATACCAGGCCACCAGCACAATGACTTAATTTCCAACATTTCCCAACACTGAGCTAACCAGTCTTGGCCCTATCCTAAAATAATGCAAAGCGCCAGGCTAGCGACGACTATCATTTTTATATGTCATTGGTTTCATTCAGCTGAGATTCGAACTCCCGACCTTCCGCTCGGAAAGCCTGCGCTCTGTCGATTTGGCCACCGCGTCCGGTCATAGAATATGTATTTGGAACACGACTTTCAATTCCACTGATCGACTGTAAGGTCCTGGCAATGGGGATCTCGTGCCTTCTTTAAAGAATGGAGTCTTAGCAGGAGAAACCAGTCGATGGCTAATTAAGACTCTAGTGCTCCATTTCCCTTATTTGGGACAAATATTCCATTTCAGGAGGTCACGTGGTGCTGCCTCGGGTGTGATTGTTTACGGCCCTCTTCTGTACTGTAAAAGTACAACGTCTGAACACTTTGACTTCTGGATACTGAATTCTTTATTCACCGTACAGGGCACTGAACAGCCGGCATGCTTTGTCAATGACGTCATCTCATTAGCATATCCTTTGTTCTCCACACGTGCCTGGATGCCTTTATGCATATATTACATCCCCCCCTCAAAGTATTTCTGAGACATGAAATGTTTCAAAATCGTCATTGTCACACCAAGTTGACATGTTTAAAATACAGTGCAATACAATAATACAAGAAAATATCATGGGTACTTAGCTTTAACCACAGGTTTAGCAAAAGTCCAACTGCACAATGTCACTGATGTCCTTTGAAATGTCCAGCTGTTTAGCCTCCTATACGACATAATGTCTGGCTTGTCACAACAACATTACAATATGACTCAATAATAGTAACAATCTCAACCTAACATGCATATGTGTTTATACGTGTCGATAGTTCCCGACTGACTAACTCACCGGACTAACCTGTCTGCCGGTCTAATCACCCGGCCTGACCTAGTTATATTAGCTGCATTGTTTACATTCGACTGCGCCGCTGACACACTTTGTGCCTGCCCGACTAGCTTGGGCTGCCTCCCTTCTGACGCCCTTATAATCTGCACCCTGTTCCTATACAACATATTTCCCGACTCGTTCAAAATTTGATATTCTCTACCCGACACCCCTGTACGACCCAGAATCACCCCTTTCTTCCAGTCTCCTGCATGATTCCTATATTTGACATTGTCACCAGTTCTCATAGGTTTGTGTGCTTTACCGCATTTCTCGTCATCAAAACTTTTCTGACTCTGCTGTCGTTTCGCTGTCTGTGCTTTCTTCGGGTTTTGTGTTTCGGGTATTAAATTTTCCTCCGCCATCGGCAATCTCCCTCTCAGCCTTCTGCCCATGAGCAGCTGAGCCGGAGATGCATTCAAGATGAGCAACAGAGTGTTTCTGTAATTTAACAAAGCTAACTGAAAGTCTGTCTTCGTGTCTAAGCATTTCTTTAAAATATTTTTTACCGTCTGCACAAATCTTTCAACTTGGCCATTACTTCGGGGGTATTCCGGATTCGAATACGTGTTTTGCAAATTCTTTATACTCGTGGCTCTTAAACTGCGGACCATTGTCCGAAATCACCTGGCTTGGAATACCATGCCTTGCAAAGTTATCCTTCATAGCCTCGATGACTGTTACAGATGCCGTATCTTTCAACAACGTTACCTCGGGATACTTTGTGTAATAATCTACAGTTATCAGGTAATTTTCATGATTTATCTCAAATAAATCTGCACCTATTTTCTCGTAAGGTTGACATGTTATCTGGTGGTTTACCAAAGGTTCGCTGTGCAAACTTTTACGATTGTTCTGACATGTGTCACACCGACTGACTTTGTCCTCAATTTGTTTATTTATGTTAGGCCAGAACATGCAGTCACGTGCCAACTGCTTGGACTTAGTGATGCCCAAGTGCGTCTCATGCAATGCTTCAATCATTTCACCACGGAGCTTTGGAGGTACCACAACCCGATTGCCTTTCATCACTAAGTTGTTCTCTACCATCAGCTCGTCTTTGTATGGAATGTACTGTCTTAGACATGGAGGTGTTTGTATGCGTGTAGTGTCCCACCCACTTTCTATCTGTGTTATCAACATGGACATCGATACATCTCTTTCATACTCTCGGACAATTTTACTTAACAGACTGGGTGATTGCATGTCTACTGCAGCGATGCTGAGTGTGTAGTCAAACAGGTCAGCATGACCTACATTGGCACTGTGTGTTCGGGACAATGTGTCTGCAAAAAACTTTAGAGAACCCTTAACATGACACAACTTGACATTCTAATTTTGCAAACACATCCGCATTCTTTGCATTCGTGCCGACAGTTTATGAATGGGTTTCTGCATTATCGCCACCAACTGTTTGTGGTCCGCTTGAATTTGAACTTCCTTGCCAAAAATATAGTCATGAAATCTCTGGCATCCGAAACATATGGCGAGCATTTCTTTTTCAATAGTGGCATACCCACACTGCGCTGAGTTGAGTGCACGAGATGCAAGTGCAATTGGTTTGTCTCCCTGCATTAATACAGCTCCTAACCCCGATTGACAAGTGTCTACCTGAACAACAATGGGCTTCTCGACATTATACTATGCTAACGCAGGAGCAGTTCTCAACTTTTCTTTGAGCTTGTCATTAGCAACTTGTTGTTCGCACTGCCAGTGTCACACGACATCCTTAGCGAGGAGCGTGCGCAGTGGTTTGGCAATCTCGGACATGTTTGGTATGAGCTTGTGCACATACCCAAACATGCTTAGAAACCTCTGCACACCTTGTTTGTCACGCGGCTCTGGCATGTCTACAATCACTTGTACTCTGTCTCGATCTGACTTCACACCTTGCTGGGTAAGTTGATGACCTACATACTTTACTGTAGTTTTGCATAACAAAGATTTTGACTCGTTTAATTTGAGATTTACCAACCTAGCTCGGTCCAACACTGCTCTGAGCCTGTCGTTGTGCTCCTGCACGTTTGACCCAAATACCAAAATGTTGTCCGTGACTCTACCGATACCGGGCAGATCGCCCATGATGCAGCGCATCTCCTGAATAAAAATGTCACTGGCTGTTTTGATGCCAAAAGGCAGACTGGTGTACTTGTACCGGCCCCACAGAGTGTTAAATGTGCACAACAATGAACTTTCATAGTCTAACTCAATCTGCCAATACCCTGTCATGGCATCCAACACTGAGAAATATTTTGCATTAGCTGTCTTAGCTATAATTTTGTCAATGGTTTTGGTCGGAAATGGCCCTCTCTTGATAGCTTTGTTCAACTTAGTCGGATCCAGATATATCCTGATTTTATTTGTTTTTTTAATGATAGTTATAGAATTAACCCATTCAGTGGGTTCATCTTGTTCAACAATAACACCTATTTCAACCATACTCTTAAGCTCATTGTGCACTTTGTCCTGAATTGCATATAGAATCCTCCTCGGCGGGTTGACAACGGGTTGTACAGATTTATCAACATGAATGAGAGCATTTGATTTTATGAGACCCAAACCTTGAAGAACGTCTTTGTATTTGCTTACCAGATGTTCGGCTCGCGAACTGTGGTCATCGCTCAGTGTGGAAATGTTCATCGGCACACTGGAATGCACCTCGTCGACCCGCGCCAACAAGTTCAACACAACACAAGCCTGCTTACTGAGAATCGGTTGACAGTTCTGCACCACTTGGAACGCGCAGTCTCTGCCGTCGATCCCGATTACCGCCTCAACGTCCGGGGTGATCCGATGCCCCAAAAAAGCCGACAACCGTCAAAGATGTTCCTTGGCAGAACGTTCGCCTCTGAACCAGTGTCGAGCTTGAACTTGACTGGATGACAGTTCACTCGGATGGTCGCATACCAGAGCTCGTCATCGTGGCCTGTGCCGCGGTCAACGGCACCAATAAACAGATCCGTCATCAACACATTGACTTCTGCTGGATCCGGGTCTTGCTCAGCATTGTGAGGGTCGGGCTCTTCGATGGTCAATTCGTTGACTCTGCCCAGTCTGCTCCAGCAGACCTTTCCGAAGTGCCCAATCTTCTTACAAGTAATGCAAGCCTTGCCTTTCGCCGGGCAGACTCCCCGGCGGTGTTCGTAGCCACAGTTCTGACAGTGGATCTTGAATTCACCTGCACTGGCGCCGACAGCCTTCCAAGGCGGCGATTTCCAAGATGGCGGCCCATACGGATGAACTACCAGTGCACCGATATGTGCAGTCGCATATCTATTTAGAAAATCGACTTCCTTGCTTTCAACATCTGATTTTTTGTCCTCCAACTGATCAGAACTGAACTCACTGAGCTCACACATGTTTATGCATTTTTCCAACTTTAGATCAGCTGTCCGTAGCATTTTGTTCCTCAGATTCGTGTTTTTCACGCCAGCCACTAACCAATCGCTCAACAGCAACTCCTCTACCTGTCCATACTCGCAGTCTTTGACATGGTCCCTTAACGCAGTAATATACGTGGACATGTTCTCGGTAGCTTGGTTATGAGAATTAAAATGGTAATGTGTTATTATTAAGTTGCTTTTACAGTACAATAAGCCTGAAATGCGTCAGTGAGCGGTCTGATCTTGTCTCGTTCAGCGAGCACGATGGACATAATGGCAAAGAACTTTTGCGCTTCCTCACCAGCGACGTGAAGAATAATACCGCATTGTACTCATTCTGTGTTCATTATGACACCTGCAGCCGTGGCATATATATCATATGTTCTGATCCATGTTTTCCAGTTCGATCTCGCGTTGTTGCAGAGGATGAGCTGTCCTGGCGGCCTGAGACCTGGCAGTGTATTAGCGGGCGGCATTCTTCCTCATCTGACACCATGTAAAAGTACAATGTCTGAACACTTTGACTTCTGAATACTGAATGTTTTATTCACCGTCCAGGGCATTGAACCGCCGGCACTCTTTGTCTATGATGTCACCTCATTGCATATCCTTTGTTCTCCACATGTGCCTGGATGCCTTTATGCATATATTACATGTACCAACCAATCAATACATTTTTATTAAGTGGCACGATGCGGTTTCTGGCCTGGCCATGCGGTGGCTATTTATAAACACTGATTGGACAGTTGCTATGGCGACTGACCTGTCAATTACTACCTGTAGTGCTTTTGGGCTATTTGATTTGGAATTGTGTAGAATGATGATTTATTATAGCCATTAGGCCGCATGGTGTTAATTTAACATGTATATTGTATGCCATACTGAATGTTCGTAAACACCTGGAGTTGATTAGCTAATCCCACAGCAGTCTCAAGGACATGGCTGCTAAACAACCTTATAGAAAATGTCAACATGACCATTATCTAAGCCACAGCCATCAACTAGGTCATAACCATAGTAATTACCTGTTGTTTGTGTGTTGTTGCTTTACATCCTAACACATCTAAGGTCATATCAGGACGGGGACCGACTTGTGACAGTGTGCACTCATGGCAACTTTATAGTGCTGCCCCGCTGGGAAATCAGGCCACCAGCACCATGACCCAAAATCCCATTTAGTCACATTATCCTGACACTGAGCTAATCAGATAAAAGCATCAGAAGGCTGTGTTACGAACATAACCAGGTGGATTATTAATCTAACAAACTAAAATATATTGTTCAAAATTAATACTCATTGTTTTCTACTCTGACTCATCCCTTTAAGAGGTACAGTAAAATCCTATTGTTACGCGCCCCAATTTAACACGAAATGATTCAAAGTGAACAGGTAGCATTAATTCTTTTTAAATCTGGATGCTTAATGCCACTAATCTATTCAACTAGAGTGACTTGAGATGATATTATATATATATGTTTAACCGTTGGGCTATTTCGTCCCCACCTAAGGGGAGCCTAATGTGTTAATTTTCCATGTTGATTTCCGAGTGAATTTCCTGGGCCTGCCGCGGGTCATCACCCCCTCTCGTCCCATCTGTAGGTCGACCGCCTCAGTGCTACGAATCCCAGGCTAAGGGTGGACAGCCAGACTATCATAGAAATACGGTTTTGTCCCTCCCCGCATTTAAATAATAAAGGAGTTACTTATTGTTACGACTAACTGGCTCTCCTCCCCGCCATTTGGTGTGTGTTAATAAACTGTAGTTAATCCAGATCTAGGCTGACACCCTATGTTGTGTCGCCACTGTCACTTATAAACAGCCTACGTTACTGCCTTACTCAGTTAAATATCATTATGTTAATTCAGGTTTTCACTGATAATGTGTCTATTATATCCTCGCAGAAGGGTTGATCGGCTGCTTAAGGCCTACAAGGTAGAAGGCCCTTAATTACATATGCATAATCGAATATCAGTATCAAGTTGACGATAGTGGTTAATATACATAAGGACTGGAGAATAGTAAAGAATGTAAGGAACGTTCCAATTACTTTTAAGAGCTCACAGCTTTATTCTTACCCTCCTGATACAATCGGTTTCGCTAGTAATAATGAATACGCATAAATACAACCCTTCCCACCTTTATTACTTTAAAAACAATTCTAAATTCCAACAATAAAGGCCTAAATCTTGTCTAAAACATCAGAGCGTGCAAAAACATGTCCGATGGGTCTGAGTCCGAGCGCTCGACCTACCACCATTGCTAGGAAAGTCGCAATTGACGTCTCCTAGCAATGCGTTACAGCAGGGAACCCGGCCCCGCAAATGGTGGGTCTGTCGCGGCGAGTAGCCCGCATTTCTGAATGCAAGCTAATCGGCCCAAGCCCGCAATTGCCACAGGACGAGTAGTCTCACCCACTTCATATGTCTTCTATATATATATATATTTCTATTTTTAATCCTCTTTTTTTTTCTTTTCCCCCACATTTTTTATTTATTCTTTTTACTTTCATGCAGCCTCATATTCAAAATGATTCAAAGTGATTTAAAAAATAATCTAGGTGCTTAATGACACTGAACATTTAACTCGAGAGTAGCTTAAGAGGACATGTAATATACTTATTTTAATACAAATTAACAAGTGTTCTGTCTTTTCTTATTTTTTTCTTTCCCCTCCAAAATCTTTATTTATTTTGTACTAATAAAGTGGGGTAATGGATAATCCTCTTGGCAAATTGCTGGATCAGCCCATTTGGTGTACACTCCAGCATCCCAACTCTATTTTTCTGAGTGTTTTTATTCCCTTCCCACAACCCTTTTTTTCTGTGCAATGTGTTTATCCCTCTGAATACCATTGTCAGCACCAAATGGCTGGTGTTCCACATTTAATGGCAAATACAACTGAACATCGAAGAAGGCTAGATCAGCAAGGAGGATGTGATGGGTGAGGGCAGAGTGATGTAAACCAAAATATGGAAGGGAGAAAGGTTAAAGCATGGTTTCTCCGCAAAATCGATTTCTACCAAAGAGATGGAATTAATCACCATAAGAATATCATTGTTCCAGGCAGCCCCAAAACAGGCAAGGATTAGCATTGTAGTTAGCATTGGAGTTTGCATTAGAGTTAGCATTGTAGTTAGCATTAGAGTTAGCATTAGAGTAGCATTATGGTTAGCATTAGAGTTAGCATTACAGATCGCATTATAGTTAGCAGTATAGTTAACAGTATAGTTAGCATTATGATTTGCATTATAATTTTCATTATTGTTAGCATTATCGTGAGCATTATAGTTAGCATTACTGTTAGCATTACCGCTAGCATTATAGTTAGCATTGTAGTTAGCATTGTAGTTAGCATTGTAGTTAGCATTGTAGTTAGCATTGTAGTTAGCATTGTAATTAGCATTGTAGTTAGAATTGTAGTTAGAATTGTAGTTAGCATTGTAAAATTAACATTGTAGTTATCATTGTAGTTATCATTGTAGTTATAATTGTAGTTAGCATTGTAGTTATCATTGTAGCTATCATTGTAGTTAGCATTGTAGTTAGCATTGTAGCTAGCATTGTAGTTAGCATTGTAGTTGGCATTGTAGATATAGTTAGCATTATAGTTGACACTATAGTTAGCATTATAGTTGACACTATAGTTGGATTATAGTTAGCATTATAGTTAGCCTCATATTTAGCATTGTAGTTAGCATTATAGTTAGCATTACAGTTAGCATTATAGTTAGAATTATAGTTAGCACTATAGGTAGCATAATAGTCAGCATTATAGTCAGTTTTGTAGTTAGCATTGTAGTCAGCTTCATAGTTAGAGTTAGCACTCCCCTAAACAGTGTTACAATAGATTAGGTTAACATTGCCATCAGCATTAGTGTTACCATTAATATTGGCATTAGCTTTTGCATTAGGGTTGGCATTAACATTAGTGCTAGCATTACAATTTGTGTTAGCATTAGTGTTAGCATAAATAATAGCATTAGCTTTAACATTCATGTTAAGGTTATAATTAGCATTGACATTTTGTTAACATTAGCATTACTATTGGCTTCCTTGTTACCATTAGTATTAACTTTTGTATTAACATCAGTATTTAGCACTAGCATTATCATTAACTTTGCCATTACCATTAATGTTAGCATTAGCATTAACATTTTAATTAATATTAGTGCTAGCATTTATCTTATCATTAGTATTACTAGCGTTATATTAGTGATGTGCCTTTTCTTACAGTCGGGTTAGAATAGCAGTTTGATTCTCGAGGTCTAGACTCAAAACATTGTGTTATTAAATTATGGTTGCTCTGCCCTCACTACATTGATCGGGGGTGGGGTGGGGTGGGGTGGGGTGGGTAGGCGGTGGTGAGGCGGTGGCGGTGTAGTGGTGGTGGGGGAGGGGGCCGGGGCAGGGGCTGGACACAGGCGGACATGCCCCGGGATCGAACCCAACAGGGCGAACGGCCGCCCTACGTAAGGAGGCACCGGGCCTGCTGGGAGGGGGCCGGGGTGGCCGGGCAGGGGGGGGGGGGGCGGGTGGGGGCGACAGATGGTCTACAATAACACTGGCACCTCTGGCACTGCTACCTCGCACAAACTCACTCACACAAACACCCATACACACTCACTCACACACTCATTCACAGAGTCACGCACACAAACACCAACACACTCACTCACACAGAGACTTATCCACATATACAAGCATTCATACACCCCATCTCACAAACACCACCCACTCACACACAAACACCAACACACCCACTCACACATACTTACACACATGTACACAAACTCACGCATATACACTCACAAGGAAACTCACACAACCAACCAACCAACCGACTGACACAGAGACCGACACACACACCCTCACAAACACACACACTCACACACAACCTCAAGCGCATACACTCTCTCTCACAAACATTAACACACACACCCACAAACCAACACACTCACTCACATAGACACTCTTATAGACACAAACAGTAATTCACACACTCATGCACATATACACACACTCACGTAAGCAGACTCACACACACACTCTCACACACAAACACACTCCCACACTCAAACACACACCTTCACACACTCACACACACATGCCCTCACCCACAGACACACTCACTCGAACACATCCGCTTACTCACATACACATGGGATAATGAGTTGAGAGCCTGTTTTCCATATGACAGGTCGTGGGATTCGAACCCTATGGGTTAAAATCCAGCCGAGTCAAACCGGTGACTTAAAAAATAAATACTTGTCACTACTTAGCCTGGCGTTCGGCATTACTAGGATAGTGCAAGGAGCAGTGGAGAGAAGAAGACCAATAATTGTTCGCGATTAAAATTTCCTCAATTTAAAATGTAATTTAAACAACAAAATCAAAAAACAACAAAACACCCTTACAGTTACATACTCACATGCAACCCCTCCAAAACCATACACACTCTCGCACCTCCAATGAACACACTCACACACATACACACCTTCTCTCTCCTTCACCGACCTTCATTCAAACTCATCACACAGGCGGCCGAGAAGAGCACCAGGAATCAGGGATCAGGTCGCAGTGACAGCTGGGCTGTGTTCGATCGCTGTCACCGCGTGACAGCATCGGCGTCTGTGTGTGTCTGTTTTTCTGTTTTGTGTGTTTCTGTTTGTGTGTGTATGTATGTATGTATTGTGTGTCTGTATGTGTGTCTGTATGTGTGTCTGTCTTTGTGTATGTCTGTGTGAGTGTCTGTATGTCTGTCTGTATGTGTGTGCGTGTCTGTCTGTGTGTCTGTATGTGTGTCTGTGAGTATTTGTCTGTGTATATGTATGCGTGACTGTCCGTGTGTCTGTCTGCGCGTCTCTGTGTGCTTTTCTTTGTGTCTGTGTCTGTCTATGTGTGTGCCTGTATGTGTGGCTGTCTGTGTGTATCTCTGTCTATCTACATGTGTGTCTGTCTGTGTGTCTGTATGTGTGTCTGTCTGTGTGTCTGTGAGTGTTTGTATATGTGTTTGTATGTGTCTGTCCATGTGTCTGCATGCGTGTATGTCTGTGTGTTTCTGTGTGTGTCTGTCTATGTGTGTCTGGCTGTCTGTCTGTGTGTATGTCTGTATGTGTGTTTGTCTGTCTATGTGTCTCTTTGTGTATGCGTCTGTATGTGTGTGTGTGTCTGTGTATGTCTGCCTGTCTGTCTGTGTGTCTGTACGCATCTCTGTCTGTGTGCCTGTATGTATGTGTGTCGGTCTGTATGTCTGTGTGTATGGCTTTCTGCCCGTGTGTCTGTCTGTGTGTCTGTATGTGTATGCATGTATGTGTGCATGCCTGTATGTGTGTGTGCATGTGTGTAGGTATGTGTGTCTGTGTGCTTGTGTGTGTATGTGTGTATGCGTGTGCGTGTCTGTCTGCATGCATGTGTGTCTGTCTGTGTGCGTGTCTCTGTGTGTGTATGTCTGTCTGTCTGTCTGCCTGTGTGTGTCTGTCACTTGTCCATCACGCAGCGCGGCGTAACGACGCTGCCATGTTGCGTGTGTTGGCTGTGCACTTTAGCGGGTGTGTATGTCTCACAGTGAGGGCATGCTGAAACTGTCTACACACGATGGGAAGAAGGTTTGGTCTGGGAGTAAACTGCCACACCGGTGTCAACAGCAGGGTGGCCGGTGAAGGCTGAAGCGGGGCGGCTGCTGTCTTTCAGAGAGAGACATCGAGAGGGAGAGAGAGGCAGAGAGAGGGAGAGAGAGAGAGGGGGGGGGGGTAGGGAGGAGAGAGACGGGGGAAAGAGAGAGGGAGAGATGCAGAGAGAGGCAGAGAGACGGGGAGGTTGTTTATTGGTTGTTGTTTTACGTCCTAGCAACATCTAAGGTCATATCAGAACTGGGGGTGAGAGTGAGAAGTAGAGATAGGCAGAGAGAGGGAGAAGAAAGGAGAGAGAAGGGGAGAAGAAAGGGGAGAGAGGGGGAAAGAGAGGGAGAGAGAGAGGGAGAAACGTGGCGAGAGAGTGAAAGGGAGGGATAGGCAGAGTCAGGGAGGGGAAAGGAGAGAGAAGGGGGAATAGAGGGAGAGAAAGGGAAAGAGAGGGAGAGAGTCAGAGAGAGCGCGAGAAAATGAGAGAGGGGGAGATAGGCAGAGTTATGGGGAGATAGTGATAGGGAGAGAGGTACAGAGAGAGAGGGGGGAAGAGAGTGTGAGCGGGAGAGTGAAGGAGAGAAAGGAAGAGAGATAGTGACAGAGTGAGAGAGACCGGCAGAGAGAGGGAGCGGGAGAGAGGGGGGAAGAGAGACAGTGAAGGGGAGACGAGAGAGCGGGAGAGAAGGAGAGAGAAGGAGAGCATGAGAGAGAGGGAGAGGTTGAGATAGGGAGAGGGATAGGATGAGGGGGGGGGAGAAAGGGGGGAGAGAGAGTGAGAGAGCGCGTGAGAGATGAGAGAGAGAAGAGTGAAGTTTGTAACTAGCCACATGCACTTTTATCGGGACCCACTGCCCGACTGTTTACCAAACATGTGACTGTAGACATTGCAAGCTACACCGTTTGTCCAAATGTTTCAGGATTGTTTTGCAAAGAGCGAGACAGTGTACACATCCGTCTCCGCTGTACTGTAACACGCACACACACATACACACACACCCGCCCACCGCCTCTCACACCGATACAACGGCCGATGCGATGCGCCCCTGGTAGCCGACTTGAGAAACACTGTGCCATATCCGCGTCAACAGGGGAGATCAGGATTAACTAGTCTGAGTAAACGACATCTGTGTTGGCTTAGTGTGTGTGGGGTGTGTGTGTGTGGGGGGTGGGGTGGGGGGGGGGGGGGGTGCGTGGGTGTGTGGGTGATACAAGGAGAGAGACAGAGAGGGAAAGCGAAAGAGAGCGTAGACTTCTAAAACATGGAAATCACTTTGTCCCCATCGTGAATGCCCATTTGGGATTTTGTCCGCCATTTCTTTTGCCACACACGACGTTATCTACAGCTGTGTATGTGCATATATATATATGCATATATATGCATATATATACCGCTATATATATATATGCCGATCTATATAGCGTCATATATAACGTTATATATAATGTCATATAATATTATATATGATATGATAGATTAGATATGTATATCTAATATAATATATCTGAAGCTATATATATATATATATATATATATATATATATATATATAAATGTGTGTACAGCTTCTGTGTCCGCAGTATTTCCCGTTCTGTTTACCTTTAGCAACACCCTCTTCCACACACACACACACACACACACACACACGAGCACACACACGGACACACACACCAGGGCGCACCACCGCGAACCTCCCAGTACTTATAGGCGGATTATGCCATAGAAATGGCGGGCCTGAGCTGTAAGAATAGAGCATGTTGTGTGAGAGGGTCCCATTGACGAAACTTACCCCCCCCCCCCCCATATACACCACGCATACATCACCACACACACGTACATCACACATACAACACACAGACGTCACCCCTACACACATACACTACACACATGCACAACAAAGATGTCATACACATACACAACGCAGATGTATTCCCCCCACATATATATCACACAAATACACAACACACATGGCATACCCCCCACACATACATCACAAACATATACAACACATACATCATACCCCCACACATACACCACACACACATACACAACACAGATGTATTCCCCCCACATACATTACATCACACACATACATAACACACATGGCATACCCCCCCCCACACACATACATCACAAACATATACAACACAGACGCCATACCCCCACACATACACCACACACATACACAAAGCCGATGGCATACCACATCCACATACACCACACACATACATAATGGAGCTGACATACCCCACACAAACATACATTACATGCATGCACTACACATATATCACCCCACATGCATACATACCACATCCACACATACACTATGCATACGTCACACCACACACATACACACCACAGACGACATACCCCACACACATACACCACACGCATACTTCACACCACACACATATATACAAGATATACACCATACCCCACATACACCACACATACAACAACACAGATGGCATACCCCACACAAGCAAAGATCACACCCATATACGACACATACATCACCCCACACACATACATACCACAGACATCATACTCCACACATACACCACGCATACTTCATACCACACATATACACACCACATACGTCATACCCCACCCACATATCCCACACACATACACCACACACATACATCACACATACTTCACACCACACACATACACACCACAGACGTCATACCCCACCCACATATCCCACACACATACACCACACACATACACCACACATACACCACACACATACACCACACATACTTCACACCACACACATACACACCACAAACGGCCCCACATACACCCCACACATACATCACCAAGACCCTTACACGCTAGTGGTGGTGAAACTTTGCCCGCTACCAGTTCCCTGCTGTTGTGTTACCACATCGCCCCTCCTCCCCCATCTCTCCTCCTCCCCCCTCTCCCCATCCACCGTCCACCCCCGCCCCTTCCCCTCCCCCTTCTCCGGATTGAAATAATATTTACCCACGTAGGCTGGCAACTGGCGACAGAGTGTATTTAATTTAGCAAGACGAAATTGGGATGCTGGCTTTGGGAGCACACAAAAGCCGGACCAGGAGGGGTGTAGATCAAATAGAAGGGTTTGTCACCCATACACCCACACCCACACCCACACACCCACACCCACACACCCACAACCACAACCACACACCCACAAACCACCCATCTTTGCCATCCTGGTACCGCGCTTTGTCAAACCCCTACTTGTTTGACAGACTCGAGGTGTCAACCGGCCGGAAAATATGCTCCCGAGTTAGCCAAATAATGCACTTGAGTTAAACCAACAGAAAAGGTCCAAATGCTCGACAGCCGTCGCGAAAATTTGGGGTGTACATAAGATCTTTAGGCCGATGAATGAGACTGGGCTGTTGGGGGATGTGTGGGGATGTGTGTACGTATGGGGGGTGGGGTCGGGTGGGGTCGGGTCGGGGGGTGATAGGGGACAGGGGATGGTTGGTGGTTAGTGGGTGGTGATGGTAGGTGGGGGGGGGGGGGGCAGCGTTCTTGTTATTTGTGTGGAATTATACAATGTATTACTATTTTCGCCTCGTTCTGATTTGCATTGCAAAGTCAAGAGGACACTCACCAATTTTGAGGCTTGAATACCGTTGCTTAGTGAATTATTATATATATACACATTATAAATTTAATGACTATATAATTTATTGTGTGTATATAAATTAAGACCAGGCGCGGTGGGCGAATCGGTAGAGTGCTAGCCCTCCCGTGTGGAAGATCGGGAGGTCAGTTCCCAGTCGAGTCAAACCAATGACTTATAAAATTGATACTTGTCCCTTCCTAGCCTGGCACTCGGCATTATTAGTAATATTAGGATAGCGCAAGGACTGGTTAGCTCAGTGTCAAGATAGTGTGACTGAATGGGGTATCAGGCCATGGTCCCAGCAGTCTAATTTCCCCATTGGCAGCACTATAAAAAGTTGCCTGAGTGTGCACTGTCATAAGTCAGTACCCGTCCTGAAATGACCTTATGGGGCTGTCACACTACGACGTAACGACGTCAACGTAGGGAGAACGTGAAGAACGTTGAACTTCTCGGCGTAGTATGCAAATTTGGGCACAAGTTGAACGTGGATGCAGCGTAGTGGACGAGAGAGTAACGTCGGTAAAGCGTAGTGATACCGTCATTCAACGAGAGAGGTCAACGTAATGACGCTGACGGAACGTTATGAACGTTATTCCATCGTCAGAAGAACGTTACGTGACGTTAGCTACGTCATGAGACGTTGAACGTACGTTGAATGCACATTCTCCTGACGTTCTCCTGACGTTCTCCTGACGTTGTCCTGACGTTCCCATTACGCCCCGTGGGCATTTGCACTTGGTTTAATGGGGGTCAACGTAGTGGAACGTAGTTGAACGTAGTGAGGAGCGTTGGAATAACGTCCGTTTAACGTCATTGACGTTCGCTGAACGTGAACAGAACGTACGGCGACCTAAACCCTTACGTTCGACCTACGTCGAAACTTTTGAACATGTCCAAAACCTCGACGTATCTCGACGTAACACGACGTAATGTGACGTAGCTCGACGTCACTCTAACGTCATTATGACGTCATCATAACGTAATCCAACGTATATCAAGATAATGACGAAATATCACCACGTTAGGCTCACGTTGGCTCAATACGTCGTAGTGTGACAGGGGTATTAGATATAGCATGGACATAAAACAACAACAAACAAACAAATATAAATTAGGAATGTTTCTGATCGGTGTCCTGGCACCGATCCTCACATACCAAACTATCGATATTCTGACACACATACCTCATGTATGTACATGACACTGAGCCAACCAGTCTTTGCCCTATCCTAATTAATAGAAATGCAGAACCCTCGTCCTCTGCATCCCGCCGACTCTGATGTATAATATCACACTCTCTCATAATTAAAAACAAGTGAGACAGACAAGTACATATAACTTATAAGGTGGCATTTATTTTTTCAGTTATGTCACAAGTTGTCAGTCGGTATAGATTAGATATCATGGCTCGAAAACACTTAACCCTTCTGGTTTAACCTTAAAGCTGGGGCGTGTGGGATGGCAAATTAAGGAGCATATAGAATAATAGAAATCAGTGTTCTCGTCTTGAAATCTACGGAGAAAGTGAGAATGTCTCAGTTAGTCGTTTTGATATTTGAATGTTTTTATGGCTAGGTGGCGCGTCAATCTGTGGCCATTGGTATAGTTTGGTTCTAATTCAATAGGGGGCGGGGCGCCTTGTGCGTCCTTAGTGACAGAATGTCATCTGCCCCTTGTGCTAAATTACCCATGTTAAGCAACATGAACAATTTTGTAAAAATCGCATAGTCCTCCCACCCTTCATGTTAATAGCTTACTCACTCGTCATTTATGCATCTGACAACATTTTAATAGCTTACTCACACATTTATGCTACTGCCAATCTTTTTTCTTTAGTGCCCACATTTATGTTGCCAAAAAAAGACAACAATCATTAAATACCGAAATATATTCTTTAAAGTTGCACAGTCCGATGCTTTTGACTTTTTATTATTTTATATGAGATAAAGATATTAAATTGATTGTTATAATCTACCCTACTTTAATTTGAAGTAACTTTTATTTTAAATGGCCACCCTCTGAGATAGCTCAAGTGCAAACATGTCAAATTATTTTTTCGGATCACTGCCAAAACACTGGCGCAATATGCTACTGCAGTAACAGGTTCTATTCAATTGACAGACTATTCCCTTCTGTTTTGGCAAGACATGCTTAATAAGTGCACCAATATCTAAATTAGATATGTAGAATCAAATCCAGATGATGGTTTTGCTTTTGAAAATTTGATGCTTCGTCGGACTATGCAGCTTTAGGGTGCAACCAGTTTATTCGAACTTCTAAGTGAGATATCTTCCTCAATTTTTGGCAATTGTGATATCACTTTGTGAGCCCGTTGGTGAACTATTTTCTATTGGTTTTAGTCATGAATAAATATCATTTTGCAGGCTGTTATTGCGCGACGTAAATTGCATGTTTAGCGCTATAATGCATGTGTGTTTGTGACACATTAATAAACTCCTTTGTCATTGGATGCAAAACTGCATAGTCCTATGAAAGCATCCATTTACAAAAAAATTAAAGCTCTTACCCAGATTTGATTCTACAGATTCAACTTAGATACCGGTGCATTAAGTAAATATTAAATTTGTTGCTTGTGGTGTTCTCTGTGGCGAAGTGGTTAGAGTGTCTGCCTTTTTTCTAGGTCAGACTCCTAATCTGAAGGTCAGTGGTCCGATTCCCTGTGCCCCCACCTCTGCCAATTTGGATTTCCACCGCTGTCTATAACCTACAGCGTCATCAAAGGCCAGTTGCTTTCATACCATGTCTATGTGGTGTGGGAGGTTAAAAATCCCTTGGGTCAGTAAAAGTATAGGCTCGGGCTTTCTATCGACTGTCTAATGGTGAAAACAAGTCAATTCAGACTTATCCATGATAGGCAGTAGAAATCTTCAAGAACAAATTAGAGTGGAACACTGAGTCAATTTAATCAAACCTGTTACTGCTGGAGCCTATGGTGTCAGACTTTTGACATACTTGCCAAATTTAAATTGGAGCATTTTTACTTCAAATTTTCAAAATCAAAACACTGACCTAGATTAAAACCTACATATCTGGTGACCTTATTAAGCACGCGTTGCTGCAAATGAGGTCATACTAAGCCAATTTACTAGAACATGTCACTATTGAAATCTATGGTGTGCATGCCGAGATTAATTTGGAATCTTTCCACTTCAATTATCTCCAAAGGTAGCCATTTAAAGTAAAAGTGACTTCAAGGTGAAGTAAAGTCAATAATGACGTTCAATCTAGTATATTCATCTCAGAAAATTGCAGAAGCACAAAACAATCGGACCGTGTCCATTCACTATCGTCTGCACACATTTTTATTGTGTTCCCATCTCTCCCTATGGTTGATTGATTGTTGGAGTTTGACGTCCTGGTAACATCTAAGGACATATCAGGACGGGCACCGACTTGTGACAGTGTGCACTCATGGTGACTTTATGATGCTACCCCACTGGGAGACCAGGTTGCCAGTACCATGACCTGATATACCACTCAGTCACATTATCCTGACACTGAGCCAACCAGTCTTTGCCCTATCCTAATAATACCGAGTGCTTGGGTAGGAAGCAACAAGTATAAATATTTAAGTCATTGGTATGACTCGACCAGGGTTCTAACCCATGGGTTCGAATCCCATGATCTACCAAAACGAGAGACGGATGCTCAACTCATTCGGCCATCCTGTCTGGTCTACGCTCTCTGCGTATGTCTCTCACACTCCAAACATGTATCTGGTATATATATATGATGCATAGCGAATTATACAAGTATAAATGCCAGGGGAACATATCTAGTTTACTACTTGCGTCATCGGTGAATTGGTGGAGTCCCCCGCCCCACCCACCCAGCTGTCAGGGAGCTGTATACGGGTGGACCCCCGCATGCCACACACAGTGGAGAAATTTTGTCTGCCATCATATATGAGCCTGTCTCAAAAGGTACTAACTCTTCGTTTTCCCCCCCATAGTAACGATTGACACAAAACAGCACAGAAACGGTTACACTGAAAACACAAGGACATTTGCTTCAATCAGTATGTATTCTATTGGGATTATGAAACACCATGTAAAAAACAAGTCAGTTTATCATGAGCAAATGCATAAGTATATCATGTGTTGATCGTTACTCTGGACTGTCCCATATTGCTTAGCACATTTTGAGACAGTGTCATATATATATGATGTATAACGTATTATGCGAGTATAAAGATACGGAAGGGAATATTACTTATTATTATTATTATTGTTATACTCTGTAAGATGCAACACTATACCGGTGGCGCCATCACATGGATGTTGACCAGTGTGGGTCGCACCGGAGGATTTATTATAAATATTTACATAGTATGGTAAATATATTTTGGTATACCATCGCAAACTTGAATCACTAGCACGTAGCAGGTTTTCTTATTACTATATCAGTAATCCGACCAAACTGTTAGAGTTCATTAATGTTTCTTTGTCCTGTTCCAGCTCCCTCTACCGAAAGAGGTTATTTATAGAGCACAGCTTTTGGAAAAGAAACTATTCTCTGTGAATTATTCATAGCCTAATCTACGGTAAGGGTCTCTGAGGTGAAGTTTGAGCGAAGCTGTGACTGTTATGGTGCTAAGGTCTGTCAGATTACTATTACTAACCCTCCTCAGCTAGTTGACTCAAGTGGTCCAGGAAACAAAACACTCATTTAGATTACTCAGGGGGCTAAATTCGCCCACAACAAAGCAAGGGAACCTTTGTGTTGTGTGTTTTGTTAGAGTTTTACGTCCTGACAACATCTAAGGTCATATCACAATAGGTACCGACTTGCGACAGTGCACATTCATGGCGACTTTTATACATATAGTGCTGCCCCACTGGGAGACGATGCCATCGGTGCCATGACCTGATATCCGACAGTCACATTATCCTGACACTGTGGCTAACCACTCCTTGTCCTATCCAATTAATGCTGAGCGCGAGGCTAGGAAGTGACTAGATAAAGGATTCACCTGGTACTCACACTACACGAGTGAAGACCAGCCTTATATAAAAATGGTCGAAAAATCGGCTAATGATATGAGTCTTTATGAGAGCCTAATTTCACAATCTAAGAAGCAACATTTATTCTTTGTATATGTCTTCATATTTCCCCACTACCTTTGAGTTGAAAAATATAATAAAAGATCTGCTTTAATAAGATTTAAAAGTGAAATCGACGGCATTCTATGGCTGCCATCTTGTCCTTTTGCATTCTCTCCCATTTCACCAACTCTGTGCCTATATATGTAGCCATTTGATCTTGGGACCACAGTTTCTAGTTCATGTCCCATACTAAAGCTATTTTCGCCCGTATTTACACTACGTTGTCATTCGCCCGTGTACTACAAGTACCGGGTGAATCTTTTATCAAGTACCAATTTTGTAAGTCAATGGTTTGACTCGGTCGGAAATCAAACCCCTGACCTTCCGAACGGGAAGCCTGCAATCTACCGACTGGACCACCGCGTCCGGTATTAACGGGACGTGTTTAGGCTCATACATCACTAATTGCCGGCGACATTTGTAAACAAATACATCTCAACCGCCCTTCTCACAATAGAAAAAGTACCAAAGAGCAACTGAGTACCCAAACCGCCACCCCACTACCCTCACCCTGACCAGACGCGGTGGCTGAATCGGCAGAGCGCAGATTTCCCATGTGGAAGGTCGGGAGTTCACATTCCAGCCAGCCAAAACCATGACTTATAAAGTTGATACTTGACGCTACCTAGCCTGGCACTCGGCATTAGTAGAATAGGACAAGGACTAGTCAGGGTAATATCAGGATAATATGACTGTGTGGGATATCACTTATCAGCAGCCTGGTCTCCCAGTGGGGCAGCACTATAACGTCGCCATGAGTCACACTACCGCAAGTCGGTACACTTCCTGATATGACCTTAGATGTTTCTGAGACGTAATCCAGCAGCAACCATTGCCACGACCCCCCCCCCCCCCCCGACTCCGGTACTGGAGACGGTAACACACTGTACAGGATTCCCCACATCGGTGCACCCCCCCCCCCCCACCACCACCACCACCACAACCATGTCCTGTCCGTCTTCGCCCCTCCTCCACCCCCACCCCACCCCGGCCCTTCCCACGTAGAGTTCATTGTTTGATTGTTTATACCATTACATTCACTATCGTCTTCACTCATTTCATTTTGCTCCCCCATTCTCTCTCTATCTCTCTCTCTCTCGGTCTCGCACTCTCCCACCATGTCTCTGATATATATATATATACATATATATATATGTATAGACCAGACAGGATGGCCGAATGAGTTGAGCGTCCGCCTCCTGTTTTGGCAGATCGTGGGATTCAAACCCACAGGTTTGAATCCTGGTGGAATCAAACCAATGACTTAAACATTGATACTTGTCACTTCCTAGCCAGGCGTGACGGTGTGGGTTGTGATGACTGATGTTGAGGGGGAGGGGTGATTGTGGGGGTGGTGATTGCCGATGTTGGGTGGATGGGGGTGATGGTGTGGGTGGTGATTGTGGATGTTGGAGGGTGTGGGTGTTGGTGGTGATTGTGGATGTTGGAGGGTGTGGGTGTTGGTGGTGATTGTGGATGTTGGAGGGTGTGGGTGTGGGTTGTGATTGTGGATGTTGGGGGTGGGGGTGGTGATTGCTGATGTTGGGGTGGGGGTGGTGATTGCTGATGTTGGAGGGTGTGGGGTGGTGATTGCTGATGTTGGAGGTGATGGTGTGGGGATGGTGGGGGATGATGGTGTGGGCGGTGATTATCAATGTTGAGAGTGGGTGTGGGGTGTGGGTGGTGATTGCTGATGTTGGGAGGGGTTGATGGTGTGGGCGGTGATTATCAATGTTGAGAGTGTGCGTGGGGGTGGGTGGGATTGCGATTTTGGGAGAGGTTGTGGGGATGATGGTGTGGGCGGTGTTATCAATGTTCAGGTGTGGGTGTGGGTGGTGATTGCTGATGTTGGGAGGGGTTGATGGTGTGGGCGGTGATTATCAATGTTGAGAGTGGGTGTGGGGTGTGGGTGGTGATTGCTGATGTTGGGAGGGGTTGATGGTGTGGGCGGTGATTATCAATGTTGAGAGTGTGTGTGGGGGTGTGGGTGGTGATTGTCGATTTTGGGAGGGGTTGGTGGGGGATGATGGTGTGGGCGGTGATTATCAATGTTGAGAGTGTGTGTGGGGGTGTGGGCGGTGATTGCTGATGTTTGGGGTGGGGATGATGGTGTGTGCGGTGATTATCAATGTCGAGAGTGCGTGTGGGGGTGTGGGGGTGATTGCTGATATTGGGAGGGGTTGATGGTGTGGGTGGTGATTATCAATGTTGAGAGTGTGTGTGGGGGTGTGGGGGTGTGGGTGGTGATGCTGATGTTGGGAGGGGATGGTTGTGTGGGGTAATAATTGTTCTGCTGCGTGTCATGAAGGAGAGTGCAGGGGGCAGGGTGGTGTCAGTGTCTGTGGGTTCACGAAGGAGACTATGCACACAATGAGATTTGCCCCACCCACCCACCCACACGCCCACACACCCACATACCCCCCATACCCACACATCCATATACCCCCTCACCCATACACCCACACACCCATATACCCCCACTCAAACGCACACCCACATCACACACGCCCCCCACACGCACACAGCCATATACCCCCAACCACCTCCCCCACACCCCCACACCTACACTACACCTACACTACACCTACACACCCACACACCCACACACAAACACACACACACACAAACCCCCACCGCAAACACTGACACACCCCACCCACACACTGACACACCCACACACTCAAACCCCCACACTGAAACCCACACACACTGACACCACATACCCACACACCCACACCACACACCCACACTGAAACCCCCACCCCAAACACTCACACACCCCACACACTGACACACCCACACACCCACACACCCAAACCCCCACACTGAAACCCACACACACTGACACCCCAACCCACCCACAGCCCTCACACCCACACACACACTACCCACACACAACCCCCACACACACACTACCCACACACACACACACTACCCAAACACACAACCCACACACACACACATTCACCATCCCTCCGAGACACCGCATCGGTCGACAATGGTGTTTATCAATATTGTCAGGCAACAATTAGAGTAAGGTTTCCCGGTAATAGGGATCTCATGTTGTGTTGCCCCAAGATGACAGCCGCACAGCCCGGTGCAGTACCGGGGGCTTACCCGGGGCATGCGCGCAACGCCGCTTCCGGTTCCCCCGGCGCAGTGCGCGGTGCGTGCAAGTCCATGTGGAGGCTGGGGGTGGGTTGTGTGAGTGGGCGATTATGTAGAGTGTGTGTGGAGGGTACAGGGGGCGGGGCGGGGAGGGGCGGGGGCGGGGGCGAGGGTGGGACCGGGGCGGGGGCGGGGGCGGCGCGGGGGTGGGGCGGGGGCGGGGCGGGGCGGGGCGGTGGCGGTGGCGGGGGCGGGGCGGGGGCGGGGGCGGAGGCCGACGAAAAAAGTTTGGATTAACCGATCGTTTGGTTTAACCGAGCTTGGTTTAATGGGGTTATACTGTATATAGATATATACATGTGTATGTAGGGAGGGGGTTATAACTTATATGCGTTGGGGTGTCTGGGTGTTGTTAGTGTGGGTGTAGTTGTGTGTGGATGTGTGTGTGTGGATGTGTGGGTTTGAATGGGTGTGTGGATGTGAGGGTGTGTGTTGCGGTGTATGGGTGTAGGTGGGTGTGGTATGTGGGTGTGCGGTGTGTGGTATGTGGGTGTGCGGGGGTGTGGTGAGTGTATGGGTGTATGTGTGTATGTGTGTGGGTAATTGGGTATGTGGTGTGTGTGGGGATGTGTGGTATATGTGACTGTGGTGCGTGTGTAGGTGTGGGTGTATGGGGGTGTATATGTGGGTGTCAGTGGGTGTGAGTGTGGGTGTGTGGTGAGTGCATGTGGGGGTGAATGGGTGTGTGGTGAGTGTATGGGTATGGGAGTGTATGTGGCGGTGAGTATGTGTGGGTGTATGTGGCGGTGAGTATGTGTGGGTGTATGTGGCGGTGAGTGGGTGTGTGGTGAGGGTGTGGATGTGTGTGTGGTGTGTGGTGAGAGTGGTGAGTGTGTGGGTATGTGGGTATGGGAGTGTATGTGGCGGTGAGTATGTGTGGGTGTATGTGGCGGTGAGTGGGTGTGTGGTGAGTGTGTGGGTATGTGGGTATGTGAGTGTGTGGTTGTGAGTGTGGGTCTGTGGTGAGTGTGTGTGAGTGTGTGGGTATGGGAGTGTATGTGGCGGTGAGTATGTGTGGGTGTATGTGGCAGTGAGTGGGTTGGGTGTGTGGGTGCATGTGGCGGTGAGTGGGTGTGTGGTGAGTGTATGGGTATGTGGGTATGTGGGTATGTGGGTATGTGGGTATGGGGGTATGTGGGTATGTGGGTATGTGGGTATGTGTGTGTATGTGGCGGTGAGTGGGTGTGAGTGTGGGTGGGGAGGCACCCATCAGTCCGCCCTTTAAACGCTCATCTGGCTTCTTCCTAAGGATAATGTGACTGAGTTGGATATCAGGTCATGGTGCTGGCGGCCTGGTCTCCAAGTGGGGCAGCACTATAAAGTCGCCATGAGTGCGCACTGTCACAAGTCGGTACCCGTCCTGATATGACCTTAGATGTTGCTAGGACGTAAAACAACAACAAACATATTGCTCAGTAAGGAGCTCGCCGGCCACACGCCACACTGACACCACAATGCACAGCGCTCAGGTTAACAGAGGGGGCGGAGGGGGGGGGGGGCACCGGAAGCAATAGCCACCAGGAGGCGCTCCTTGCCCCCACCCACCCCCACTTCACCCACCCACCCCTTAAGCACAGGCTAGCACAACTAGTTGGTTTATTTTGGAGTTTTACGTCCTGGCAATCTCTAAGGTCATATCAGGACAGGTACCGACTTGTGACAGTGCACACTCATGGCGAATTTATAGTGCTGCCCCACTAGGAGACCAGGCCACCAGCACCAGCACCAGCACCAGCACCTGATTTCCCACTGAGTCACATTATCCTGACACTGAACCATTCTTTATCATATCCTCATAATGCTGAGCGCCTGGTTTGGAAGCAACAAGTATCAATTTTATAAGGTTTATTTTGGACTTTTACGTCCTTGCAAACCTTAAGGTCATATCAGGGCCCGTATGCATGGAGCAGTGTTAGCGGCATGTGGTGTTATCCCTCTAACACAGGGTAGCTAACACCGGTTATCGGCGGCGTCGAGAACTATGTCAAGCCGTATGCATGGGCGCTTAAACGGTGAGTGTTAGCTAAACGTGAATTAATTTATTCATTATGGAAATTTCTCTGAGCCTGTTGCCGGCGAGCACCTGGTTGGGCCTAATATAATACCCACCGGGAACCAGCGCGCTTGTTACTGAGGCGGCGGCGTTGCGGCGGCAGCGTTAATATCGCTTCGTTTTTAGGGTTAATTTGATTAAATTTCACTTATTGCGTATGTAATTCTGTTAAATATGACAGCATTTAATGTATTTGGGCCTAATATATAGGCCCCAATTCGGCGGTGGCGGCGGCTGCGATGTGTGTTTTGTTGATATGCGACAGTATGGATATCGACGTCGAAGGATGGGTTGCTTGCATTCGTCGATTCGACAATATGAATAATGCCGCCAATGCTGGGGGAGGGTTAATATTGCTTCGAATTTAGGGTTAAATTGATCAAATTTCACTTATTGCGTATTTAATTCTGTTAAATATGATAGCATTGATTAGATTTGGGCTTCATCCTGACACTAACCTAACACTAACACTGCTGTAAACCTGCTATGAGCAGAGTTAGAATTTCCGAATGTAAACGCGTGGTGTTAGGCCTAACACTGCTCCATGCATACCAACTTTTCGGTGCTAAACCAGAAATCCTGCCCTAAACACGGTTTGGCTCGCTAACACCGCTCCATGCATACGGGCCCAGGATACGTACCGACTTGTGACAGTGCACACTCATGGCGACTTTATAGTGCTGCCCCACTAGGAGACCAGCACCAGCACCTGATTTCCCACTGAGTCACATTATCCTGACACTGAGCCAACCAGTCCTTTTCATATCCTCATAATGCTGAGCACCTGGTTAGGAAGCAACAAGTATCAATTTTATAAGTCATTGGTTTGACTCGACTGGGAATTGAACTCCCGATCTCCCACACTTGAAGCCTGCACTCTAGCGATTCCGCCGTCCGTGTCCGGTAAGAAAGCAGTAATCATCCAACCAAGAAATATATATGTGGTCATGACTGTTCTCTAAGCTAAGTGGATTTGGACAAAAACTACGCAGGAGGCAGTGCAGTGCATGTTAATCAGGATTAATCAGGTAACAAACTAATTAACTTCCAGGTGCATTCCTTATGAGTCACAACGGTTACATCAGGTAAGCAACAAACTACCTGCAGTGCAATTCTTATAAAGAACACCGGATAAACATAATAAAAACTCGACACGCAATGAAGCAATAACAGCCACGTATTTTCACCACAAGCTTCTCGAGTAGCAGCGATGAAGGGAGTGTGGGGGGGGGGGGGGTGAATGGTTGGGAGGGGGAGGGATCAGGAAGGGAGTGGGGAGGTTGGCTGTACACGACAATAAACATTGCTCGTGAAGAAGGGAGTAATCCCCTATGTTCACTCCTATAGCAAGCAGTTCCCAGCTAGCTTATATGTTTGGCGTTGTTGTTGTTGTTATTGTGTGTGGTGTTTGTGTTGTTGTTGTTTTTAAGTCACCAAAGCCGGCGGGTTGCTAATCTGGGCAATGCGGCAGCGCGCAGTGTTCGGTGGGCTTCATTAGCGTCTTCGTTAGGGCGCGCCGTACTCGGCGCACACAAAGCCGCGGCTTAGCCCGCCCCGCCCCGCCTGGCACACCCGCCCCGCCCCGCCCCGCCCCGCCCCGCCCCGCCCCGCCCCGCCCCGCCCCGCCCCGCCCCGCCCCGCCCCGCCCCGCCCCGCCTGGCACACCCGCCCCGCCCCGCCCCGCCCCGCCCCGCCCCGCCCCGCCCCGCCCCCCCCCGCCCCGCCCCGCCCCGCCCGCCCCGCCCCCCCGCCACGGCCCCGCGCCCCGCCCCCCCCGCCCCGCCCCGCCCTCAGAAAATAACAAAAATTCAAAGTCGTCGCACTATACAACTTTAAGATTCCATTTCGATATAATGTGATGAGTCATTGGGTCCTTTAAAATATATTGAGGATATTAGGTCAACCTTTGACCCCGATTAAGTGCGGCTCTACTTTTTTGGGGTGACATTATATGGACCCCAGTGATCATAATATAATATATTGGTGGTTCACTGTATATTTGTATAGATATATACTATATCAGATGGTGCCAGCATCATTGTCCGATGAAAGTATCAAATTTTCAAAACCAAAATAATTCTTTAATTTTGATTCTACATATCTAACTTAGATACTGATGCACTTATTAATAAGTATTGGTTGTTGCATATAACGTAGAAGCTTCATACTGAGTCAAATTAAAAGAACGTGTTACTGCTGAAGCCTGTGGTGTCCGAGTTTTTGGCGTGCTTGCCAAAACTAATTCTACATCTTTGCACTTCAAATATCTCCAATATTAGACATTTAAAATCAAATTTACCTTGAACTATTGTAACATAGATTACAACATTCAATCTAATGCATTTACCTCAGAAAATGAGAGAAACCCAAATCCATCGGAATATGCAATTTTCATTGTAGTAATTTAATTTAAAGCAAATTGGATTAGTGCTGTCCAGCGGTGAAAACTAAACTTGTTATTAATGTTAAGACACTTATCCGTTATGAGCCAGGTCAATAAATTCATCACTTAAAAAAAGATCGTTTTAATTATGAAAAATAAAAAAGATATTACTTAATTTGTTTAAACAATCATGCAGTCATACCACACGATCCCATTCATTCAAATTTGTGTGCAAAATAAAATCCCAACCTAACCCGCTCCCAATCGCTACATTTGACCTTAAATGTTGCCAGGACGTAAAACTCCAGCAACCAACCAACCAATCGCGACACGACGCGATTCGATTTTACACACGCCCAAAAACCCCGCAAAAATGTACTCGATGCAGATAGATTCAAATAGTTTTCTTTTCCTTTTTGTATTTTGTTTATTGCTTTTTTGTTTATATAATTTATTTTTTTTACGCATAATGCATGTTGCATTGCGTAAAAAAAGTATCCGCGTTAACGGAAGATTCGTTTTGGAACGACCGAACTTGTTGACTTTGTATGGCGCAATCGAACACGGCTGTCCTGAGCCCAGGTATGTGTGTGTGTGTGTGTGTATATGTGCGTGTGCGTGTGCGTGTGTGTGTGCTCGCGCGTGCGTGTGTGAGGGGGGTGGGCGATAATACTTGAGAGAGGCCGAGGATAATACACAGGACCCGGTGGCGGATCGGGCCTTATTAAGTGTCTATTTAGTGCCTCCCAGCGGGGTGGTGATGTGTGAGTGTGGGTGTGGGTGTGGGTGTCTGGTGAGGTGGAGGGGGCAGCGGGGGCAGCGGAGGAAGCGGGGACAGCAGGGGCAGCGGGGGCAGCAGGGGGCAGCGGGGGCAGTTGGGGTAGTGGGGGCAGCAGGGGCAGCAGGGGCGGTCGGCTGGTGGCAGGAGAGGAGAGAGAAAGGAGTGTGTGAGTGTGAGTGTGTGTGTGTGTGGGGGGGGGGGGGTTATTATGGAGGAGGGGTCACCAAGCCGTGTCATTTGAGGATTGTTCTATTGTGGTTAGGGTTAAAGCTGCATCGCCCGATGAAAGCGTCAAGATTTTCCAAACCAGAACGCGGGGCTAGATTAGATCCTCCATATCCAACTTATACCCCAGTCACACTACAGCTTACGACCACTTTGCGACCACCATAGACGAAAGAACCCACACTCACCAGTGATGCCCAGACATCGGCAACCATTGTTTTGGTAGCAAGGACGTCACTGGTGAGTGTCGGTTCTTTGGTCTAAGGTGGTCGCAAAGTGGTCGCAAGCTGTAGTGTGACTGGGGTCTTAGATACTGGTGGATTCATTAAAGTTGCATAGTCCGGTGCTTTTGGGTTTCTACCAACATTTTTCTGAAATAAATATATTAAATTGATTATTATAATCTACCTTACTTTAGTTTGGAAGTGACTTTTATTTTAAATCGCTAAGTTTTGAGATAGTTGAAGTGTCACAACATGTCAAATTAGTTTCGGAAAGCACGCCAAAAGTCTGACACAATATAGGCTTCTGCAGTAACAGGTTCTATTAAATTGACTCAATATTCCCTTAGCGGCCTATATGTAGCACCAAATGCTTAATAAGTGCATCAGTATCAAAGTTAGATATGTAGAATCAAATTTAGATAATTTTTTTGGTTTTGAAAATGTAATGCTTCATCGGACTATGCAGCTTTAACTAGTTGTTTCTGTATAGAACAGTGTTATGGCGTTTACAAAAGAATTATCATTATATGAATAAAATTCATCTACCCCCCCACCCCCCACAAAAGGGACAATAAGCCAATCTAATAGGACCCGTTTCTACTGATGCCCATGGTATCATAATTCTTGTTGTTCTTGAAGATTTATACTGCCTATCATGGATAAGCCTGAATAGGCTTGTTTTCACTATTAGACAGTTTGTCGATAGAAAGCCCGAGCCTACACTTTTACCGACCCAAGGGATTTTTAACCTCCCACACCACATAGACATAGTATGAGAGCAACTGGCCTTTGATGTCGCTGTAAGTTATACACAGTGGTGGAAATCCAAATTGGCAGAGATGGGGGCATGGGGAATGGAACCACTGACCTTCAGGTTAGGAGACCGACCTAGAAAAAAGTCAGACACTCTAACCACTCCGCCACAGAGAACAATTCTGACATCCTTGCCAACATTACAGTTGCATAATCCAATGGTTTTGAGTTTCTGATATTTTTCTGAGATAAATATATTAAATTGATCATTATAATCTACCTTACTTTAGTTTGAAGTAACTATTAATTGAAATGGCTATCTTTTGAGATATTTGAAATTCAAACATGTGAAAATAATTTTTGCAAGCACGGCAAAACTTGGATTCCATAGGTTTCTGCAGTGACAGGTTCTATTAAATCGACTCAGTGTTCCCTTCTATGTGGCAACAAATACTTAATAAGTGCATCAGTATCTAAGTTAGATATGTAGAATCAAATCTAGATAATTGTTTTGATTTTGAAAAGTTGATGCTTCATTGGACTATGCAGCTTTAATCGGGGATGCTTCCACTTCAAATATATCCAAAGTTGGCCCCTTAAAATTAAAAGGTCATTTCAAACTACAGTCACCGATTATAATTATCATCAACCTAATCTTTTTACCTCAGTAAATGGCAGAAACCCAAAACCATCGCACCGGACTCGGTAGCCGAATCGGTAGAGCGCCAGCCTCCTGTGCGGATGGTCGAGAGTTCAATTCCTGGTGGAGTCAAACCCAATGACTTACAAAATTGATACTTGTCACTTCCTAGCCTGGCTCTCGGCATTATTAGGATAGGGCAAGGACTGGTTAGCTTAGAGTCAGGATAATGTGACTGAGTGGGATATCAGGTCATGGTGCCAGAAGCCTGGTCTCGCAGTGGGGCAGCAGAAAGACGCTAGCAATAGCAACAACAAAAGTGATAAAATCAGGGTCCCTCGGCCTCGTTAAAGTTACATAATCCGATGGTTGTAACTGGTTGCCGTATGTTATAAATGATATTAGGTTGATAATCACAATCTCCCAAATGCAGGTATGGCAGGTATGCAGGTATGCAGGTATGGCAATACCTCAGCGAGTTTGACGCCCCTGCCCTGCAGAGATGTAAACCACTGCCTTGTGGTACAGGTTCTTGACAGAACCAAAGGCTAAGGCAGCAAACCCTGAACAGAAAACCATGTCACTGTGGCAGCATCAAGGGCGGTTGATGTATGGAACTCCCAACATTTCCCGACCAGCCACTGCAGGGATAAATAGTTTTGCACCTGTCTGGACATGTTCTTGCCGGTGTGAGACCTCTATTTGCTCCCCGAGAGAGTGCCGCTGGTAACTTGCAAAAGCCAGCAGCACTTCAACACTTTTTCAGGCAGCTTTCATGAAATGTACAACCGCACAAAGGAGAGCGGATGTCAAGTAATGAAAGCAGTCTTTGTCGCATCGTGACCGTTAGCATGATGATGATGAATTACAATCTACTTTACTTCAGTTTGAAAGCTAATTTTATTTTAAAGGGTTTTTTTTGTTGTTGTTTTTTATTGAGGCTGTATTTATTCGGTACCCAGGCTTGTTTTCAATGCTGGCCAGCTGTAGTGTTGCTGTTGTCTTACCAAACAGTAGCTGCTGATACGTTATTTGATTGTCTGCATTTCAGTAGCAGATAGATAGTATGTTGGTACGTTTAGTAGCCTATGTTAGTTTTTTGGGGCCCTCTTGGCATTTTATTTTTGTTCTATTCTTATTACTATGTTAGTTGTTTTCTTAAGGTTCTATGTTAGTGTTTTGGTGATATCAAACCTAATCTTAGCTAACTTTGGAGATAATGAAATAGAATTCAAAACATTCCAAATTAATTTTGGAGTGCACATCGAAATGGTGAACAGGCATGGAGGGTTAGGGAGGCAGGTTTGATTACACTTTACTTACTTTACTTAGAGGTCATCTAAAGTTGTCAGCATTTTCACGGTAGTACAAAGCGTCATACTTTTTCAGAGCCCCCACCCCCCCGACGTAGTACACATCAACATTTTAATGGAGAATATAAACTATGCAATCAAATATCAATATTTTATTAAATGATATCTCCCCCCCCTCACTGACATCTCCCCCCCCCCCACTCCCTATTATACTCCCCCCCCCCCACTCCCTATTATACTCTATGCACGACCGTGAAAATGTTGAAAACTTTGGATGACCCCATAGTGAACTTTCTATGTTTAATAAGTGCGCTTGTATTTAGCTTAAGTTTTCTTTGTGATCTTAGGATCAAAGTGAATGTAAGTGTTTGGGTTTCGATAATGTTATGCTTTCATCGGATTGTGCGGCTTCAAATGCACTCAATTTAAACAAGAAACAGAAAGACAAAACACAAATCTATTCTGGTGTAAAATATTATGGTGGCGAGTAGGTCTGTAGCTGTTCAGTCCGTCCAGGGTGATGCTCCGCTGGGGGGGGGGGGGGGGGGGGGGGGGGGGGGCAAGTGTCGATTAGTTGGTTGTTGGAGTTTTATGTCTTGACAACATCTAAGGTCATATCAGGACGGCTACCGACTTGTGACAGTGCACATTCATAGCAACTTTATAGTGGTGCCCCACTTGGAAATTAGGCTGCTAGCACCATGAACCGATATCCCACTCAGTCGCATTATCCTAACATTGAGCAAACCAGTCCTTGCCCTATACTATTAATGCTGAGTGCCAGGCTAGGAACTGACAAGTACCAAATTTCTTAAGTTATTGGTTTGACTCGACCGGGAATTGAACTTCCGACATTCCGCACGGGAAGCCTGCGCTCTACCGATTCGGCCACCGCGTCCAGTTCAGGTGTCGAAGTAAGATGGCAGGTAGAGCTATGCGTCGAGTCAGATATATGTGAGTTTATAACACATTGGAGGCGTTATAAGTCTATTGTGGTGGTTGTTGAGAGGGGGCGGGTGGTGTTGGCGTATGTGAGTGGGTGTGGGTGTGGGGTAGGGGTGGCATAGCTTTTGGAAGTTTTGGAGTGGGTTGGATGGACGGGTCTTTTGAAACCGATCAAAATAAGCGTGACATATTTGCACTAATCTCACATACTGGCGACTAATCCCACTTGTCGGCCGAATGGAATCCAGCTTCAGTCGGGCGTGTCGAAGTCGGCTCGACTACCCCCAACAACAATGTGTCGGGCCGATGAAATGTCCATAAAAAGGCCATTGCATGTCATGACCACGGCCCGTATGCATGGGGCGGTGTTACCGAGACAAAACTGGTTTTGGACGGGATTTCTAGTTTAGCGGCGAAAAGTCGGTATGTATGGAGCAGTGTTACGGAAACACCGCGAGTTTAAGGTCGGGTATTCTAACACCACTCCATAGCAGGTTTATGGGCGGTGTTAGGTACCGATTAGGCCCAAATCTATTCAAAGCTATCATTTTAAACAGAATTACAGGCTCAAAAAGTGAAATTTGGTCAAATTAACCACAAAATTGAAGCGATATTAACGCCGCCACTAAATCGGCGGTGATATTAATATTGTCGAATCGATGAATGTAAATAAAACAAACCACCGCTGCTGCCACTGCATCGGCAGTGATATATTATGGCCAAATCTATTCAAAGCTATCATATTTAACAGAATTACATGGTCAAAAAGTGAAATTTGGTCAAATTAACAACAAAATCGAAGCGATATTAATGCCGCCGCTACATCGACAGCGATATTAATATTGTCGAATCGATGAATGTAAACAAAACAAATTGCCGCCACTGCCACCGAATCGGCAGCGATATTTGGAAATAGCGGTGCTTGCCAGCAATAGGCTCAGAGGGATTTCCCAAATCTATAAATAAGTGCACGTTTAGCTAACGCGAACAGTTTAGGCGCCCATGCATACAGCATGACATAATTTGCGATGCCGGTGATAGCTGGTGTTAGTGGTTAACACCACACGAGGCTAACACCGCTTCATGCATATGGCCCCAGACGGGATGGCTGATTGAGTTGAGTGGTAGGCTGCTGTACTGCTCAAACCATGGCCGAGTCAAATCAATGACTTAAAAATGTATACATATCGGTACCTAGACTGGTGCTCGGCATTACTAAGATATGGTGAGGAGCAGTGGAATGAGGAAGATCAGGTACACCCCAGTCACACTACAGTTTGCAACCACTTTAGACCAAAGAAGCCACAGTCACCAGTGACACCCAGACGTCGGCAACCATTGTTTTGGTCGTAAGGACGTCACTGGTGAGTGTGGGTTATTTGGTCTAAGGTGGTCGCAAAGTGGTCGCAATCTGTAGTGTGACTGGGGCTTTAGTTATCGGTGATTGACAGTTCATACACTTTCGCTGGACATATGTGATAACACATTTCCCTATAGTGAAGCCTACCAATTAATGTACTGAATTACATCAACGGAACTGATTGTGTCAACAAACTGACTTTTCAGGTGTTTCCCCAACCTGATTGAAATGTCACCTCCTTAATCAACTAATGTACAAAAAAATAACAACAACAATGACACAATCGGTCCAAGTCTGGCACATACACAGCATCAGTGATCTGTTCTGAGGCAGTGTGTCCCCCTAGCCCTAGCACGGCCCGGGCTGGGAACCTTACATAGTGGCCTGCTGAGTCCGAGCGTTAGCATCTTGGAAGACACCTATTATGTAAATCCCCAATCAGACCTCACCGGATTGAGGAACCGGACATAAACCGGACACTGTCCGGTGAAGTACGGTAATGTATGGTTTATATACGGTACCCATCTGGCATGTCCGTTCTATCTCTGGTAGTGTCGGCGGGTCGTACAAGTTTTGCATGTAAACTGACCGACACCCGGAAACGGTAGTGTCCGGTTTACATCCGGTTTGTCCGTTTTGTCCATTTCATGTCCATTACTCATCCGTTAGGTGTCCGTTTTGTATCCTGAAGAGTCCGTTGATGGTGCTGCGGGAATTCGGTCTGTCGGTTTTTGGCGCTTCCGTGAACAGTCCGGTTGGTGTCCAGTTGGTGTCCGGGCCGTCCATTTGACGTCCATTTGATGTACATTTAACTATGCATTAATGGCTGTTTAGCATCTGTTTAGCATCTGTTTAGCATCCGTTTCGTCCGGCGGCCGTTGCAACAGTTCGACACCGGACACCACCGGACTAGACAATTCTTTGTCTGGTGGTGTCCGGTCCTCAGTACGGTAAGGTCTGACTGACCCTTAAGACTTTGGTTGGATTTCGGTGGCGGATCGAACCCACAATCTCCCAGTCATCCAGCCCCCACCTCCACCCACCCGCCCATTCACCACCATCAAAGCGAAACATACCGGGAGCGGTGGCCGTCGAATCGGTAGAGTGTGGGAGATCGGGAGTTCAGTTCCCAGTCGTGTCAAACGAATGACTTATAAAATTGATACTTGTCACTTCCAAGCTTGACGCTCAGCATTAATAGGATAGGCCAAGGACTGGTTAGCTCAGTGTCAGGATAATGGGACCAATAATGAGATATCGGGTCATGTTCCCGGCAGCCTGATTTCCCAGTGGGGCAGCATTATGAAGTCGCCATGAGTGCACACTGTCACAAGTTGGTACCCGTCCTGATATGACCTCAGACGTTGCCAGGACATAAAACTCCAACAACCAACCAACCAACCAAAACGAAACATCCCGTAACCAAACCACCCGCACAGTGAAGCCGAACTGCCGCTAAATATTTACAGCCGTGACCGCGTCGGTGTTATTCGTGACGAAGCCGATAACATAAATATAATGACCCCTTAATAGAGAGCGCGCTAAACAGATGCGTCGTGTTATTGTAACAGCGGGGGGCGGCCCGGCGCACTGTCAAAGGTTCCGTGTTGCCTTTCGCCGCTACTTGACGCGCTCCTTTAAATATTTATCCACGCCCGGCGACCGAAGTTACTGCTCCATCAGCCCGCCTTCCGCTCGGGGGGCGCTGCGGCAGCCGCTTCCGGTTGAGGAGCGGTATGGTGGGGTTGGGGTGAGAGCGTGAGGGGAGGGGTGGTGGTTGTGGTGGAGGTGGTGGGGGGGGTTAAAGAGGGTGGGATTGGGAGAGGGAAGAGAGGGGATTAGAGGGTAGAGAGGGGAGGGAAGTGGAAGATGAATGGGGGGGGGGGGGAGGTGGGGGGAGGAAGGGGCTGGGGCCGGGGGAGTGATGGGAGTTGGGCAGCGGGTATGGGTGAGGGGACGGGAGGAGGAGAGGGGAGAGGAGAGGGGACGGGGGAGAGGAGAGGTGTACTGGATGGGGGAGGGGGAAGGTGAAGGGGATGGGGATGGGGAGGGGACGGGGGCATTGGTTAGGAGGGAGGGGAGGGGTGGGGGAGAGGAAGGGGCGGGGAAGGAAGGAATAAGGTAGAGGGATGGGGAATAGGGAGGAAGAACGGGCACTATCCAACTGCCCTATTACCATTCAGCTAAACTCCCCGAACCCCACCAGAGGGCGCGACCTACCAGTGGCGGGCAGTAGAATGCCACCCCACCTCCCCCTCCTCTCTCCCCCGTTCCCCTCCCTGCCTAGCCCCACTCGCCTCCTTCCTTCCACCTCACCGCCCCCGCTCCGCCCCTACCGCCTCGCTCCCTGCCCCCCCCCCCCCCCCCCACACACACACATACTGCCACCAACCACCAGAGGGCGCGACCAGGCCGACGGCCGACAAGAAGCGCCTCCTGGTAACGACCAGCCGAACCAACTCACTCACCGCCATTCCCACTCACCCCCATACACCACCCGAATCACCGGCACCCCGCAGTACCCCCCACTACCACA